>JBBPBK010000126.1:10000-12500 GCA_039720395.1 Liquidambar formosana | reverse complement strand
GCCATGGCATGCATGTGTTGCCGCAATCATTGCCTCGCCTAGCCTCGCCGTGGCCACACCATGCTTGCCACCTCTCTCTCCCACCCATGGCATGCTTCCCGTTGCCTTGGTCATGCCCCTTGACCTTGTCGTCGCTTGGCCTTGGCCTTGGCCTTGTTGTGGCTTGGCCTTGGCCTAGCTTAGCCGATGGCATAACCTCATTTTGTAAATCATGCCCATTCTTAAAAAAGTCTACTTTTTCCTTTGGCCAATGAGGGGGAAATGAATGACACAATGATGGGAGAAAACATTTGAAAAGTCCTATGGCCACTCATGGTGTGTTTTTTCCCATCGCATTGGCTTTGCACATGTCATGGCTAGACTTGCCATAGCCACTACGACTTGCCTTGGCCACGGTAAGCATGTGTTGCCACAACAATTGCCTCGCCTAGACTCGCCTTGGGCATACCCTGCCTACCACCTAGCTCTCCTCTTCCCATCGCATTGGTCATGCCCCTTAACCTGGTCCTGGATTGGCCTTGCCTTCGCCTTGCCACGGCTTGGCCACCACAGACTAGCCACCACGAACTTGGCCTCGTTGCCTGGGGGCACCGCAACCACGCCGTGCGAGCACGGGCGAGGCCTTGGCATCCCTAGCGCGAGGCTTTGGAAGCCCCCCAACACGCTCCCTCAAAGCAGGCCAGACCACCGCGTCCACGCGCATGGCCTGGCCAAGTCCACACAGTCATCACGCCCCTGTCCGCTCACCCGCCGCCGCGTCGGGCGCCTCGAGGTGCCGACGCCGTGCCGTGCCTCTCGGCGTGGGCGATTACCCACAACCATGCTGCACGTGCAATGCGTCGGCACCCCTAGGCGCACGGCTTGGCAGCCCTGCCTCCGCCATGGCAGCCCAAGGTGTGCAGACCCCTCCCCCCCCCTAAAGAGCTCTTAAGACGTTTGAAGGACCACAAGGAGGAAACATCAAACATTACCAAAAGGCATAATGGACTTCAAAACGACCAAAACTGATCGTATTGACCTGAAAATTGGCAGAGTTCTTGAAAATGCATCAAAGAAGCATGGGTGCAAATTTCAGAATTTTTTATCGCAGGAAAAAATTTATTTAATTTTTTAATGGAAAAATAATCGAAAAATCATAGAAAAATGTAGAAAATAGATTTTCGGGTGAAACCTTCGCCAATATTTTTTAAAAAAGGGTTACGATCATGGAAAAAAATTTGGTAGAGTTTGGACGAACTAAAAAAAATGGCCCGTCGTGGCTTGGCCATGGCCTTGTCGTGGCTTGGCCTTAGCCTAGCTTGTCCGATGGCATAACCTCATTTTGCAAATCATGGTCATTCCAAAGAAAGGCTGCTTTTTGCTTGACAAGCCTTGGCCTGGCCGACGCTATGCACTGCCTTGGCTTGGCCGTGGCCAAGCTACCACACCTTGAACTACCTTGGCTTGGCCGTGGCCTGGCCACGCCTTGCTTCCGCTGCCTTGGCCTGGCCATGCCTTGCGCTGCCTTAGCCTGGCCACAAATTGCGCTGACTTGGCCTGGCCGTGGCCTGGCCACGCCTTGCTCGCGCTGCCTTGGCCAGGCCACGGCCAGGCCACGCCTTGCTTGCGCAGCCTTGGCCTGGCCGTGGCCTGGCCACGCCATGCGCTGCCTTGGCCTGGCCGTGGCCTGGCCACGCCTTGCTTGCGCTGCCATGGCCTGGCCGTGGCCTGGCCACGCTGGGCATTGCCTTGGCCTGGCCATGCCTTGCGCTGCCTTGGCCTGGCCGTGGCTTGGCCATGCCTTGCGCTGCCTTGGCCTGGCCACGACTTGCGCTGCCTTGGCCTGGCCGTTGCCTGGCCACGCCTTGCGCTGCCTTGGCCTGGCCACGCCTTGCTTGCGCTGCCTTGGCTTGGCCGTGGCCTGGCCACGCCGTTCGCTGCCTTGGCCTGGCCGTGGCCTGGCCACGCCTTGCACTGCCTGGCCTGGCCGTGGCCTGGCCACGCCTTGCTTGCGCTGCCTTGGCCTGGCCGTGGCCTGGCCACGCCGTGCGCTGCCTTGGCCTGGCCGTGGCCCGGCCACGCCTTGCACTGCCTGGCCTGGCCGTGGCCTGGCCACGCCTTGCTTGCGCTGCCTTGGCCTGGCCGTGGCCTGGCCACGCCTTGCTTGCGCTGCCTTGGCCTGGCCACGCCTTGCGCTGCCTTGGCCTGGCCACGCCTTGCGCTGCCTGGCCTGGCCGTGGCTTGGCCACGCCTTGCATGCGCTGCCTTGGGCTGGCCGTGGCCTGGCAACGCCGTGCGCTGCCCTGGGCTGCCTTGGCCTGGCCGTGGCCTGGCCACGCCTTGCGCTGCCTGGCCTGGCCGTGGCCTGGCCACGCCTTGCTTGCGCTGCCTTGGCCTGGCCGTGGCCTGGCCACGCCTTGCTCGCGCTGCCTTGGCCTGGCCGTGGCCTGGCCACGCCTTGCGCTGCCTGGCCTGGCCGTGGCCTGGCCACGCCTTGCTTGCGCTGCCTTGGCCTGGCCGT
>JBBPBK010000125.1:72500-99167 GCA_039720395.1 Liquidambar formosana | reverse complement strand
GAAATGAGAAATATATCAGCGATGGATATATTTACCAAGTAGGAATAAGTAATAATCTGAGAGGGTATTCAAGTGATGAGTGTACTTTGAAATGAGAATATATTCAGTCACGAACATATTTACCCAAGTGATGAAAAAGAGGCTGAGAAATATACTCAAGTGATGAGTATACTTAATGATTGAAAAGACTGAGAAGTACAGTTCAAGTGATGAACATACTTTTGAAATGGAGAAATGTATCCAAGTGATGGATATATTTAACCAAGTAAGCTGAGAGTACACTCAAGTGATGAGCATACCATTGAAATGGAGAAATATATCCAACGACGGATATATTTAACCAAGTAAGATAGAATAATCTGAGAAGTGTACTCAAGTGATGAGTACAACCATTGAAATGGAGAAATATATTCTAGTCACAAATATACTTAACCAAGTAAGTGACAAGTATGTTTAAGTGATAAACATACCATTGAAATAGAGAAATATATCCAAGTGATGGATATACTTAACCAAGTAAGTGACAAGTATGTTTAAGTGATAAACATACCATTGAAATAGAGAAATATATCCAAGCGATGGATATACTTAAGCAAGTAAGATAGAGAATAATCTGAGAAGTGTACTCAAGTGATGAGTACACCATTGAAATGGAGAAATATATTCTAGTCATGAATATATTTAACCAAGTAAGTGACAAATAATCTGAGAAGTATGTTCAAGTGATGAACATACCATTGAAATGGAGAAATATACCCAAGCGATGGATATACTTAACCAAGTAAGTGGCAAAATATCTGAGAAGTATACTCAAGTGATGAGTATACCATTGAAATGGAAAAATATACCCAAGTGATGGATATACTTAACCAAGTAAGTGACAAATGATCTGAGAAGTATACTCGAGTGATGAGTATACCATTGAAATGGAGAAATATACCCAAGCGATGAATATATTTTACCAAGTAAGTGATAATGAGGATCTGAAACTAGAAGCATATTCAATGGGTGAACATGCTTTTGAAATGGAAGAATATATTCAAGTGATGAATATATTCAACCAAGTATGATAGAGAATGAGAATTTGAAACTGAGAAGCATATTCAAAGGGTGAATACACTTTTGAACTGGAAGAACACATTCAAGCGATGAATATATTCAACCAAGTAGGATGAAAAATCAAGATTTGAAATGAGGATATATGATCAATTTATCAAGATTGAACAGGCATGGTGCAAGAGGAGAGTGACTTAACACATTGTCACTTGAGTTGGCATGACACAGGGGAAATATATTCAACCCTTTTGAACATAAAATCAATTCAAGGAATTGATTTCAAGATGGAATTTGATTGATTTTAAGCTCAAAAAGTGTTGAATATCTCATTTGGAAGGAGGTTTGATCACGCGTCAAGGTGAGACAAAGCGAGGGAGAAAGCCAAAACAAGGTGGCTTGGGTGACCACCAGGCCTGGGGAGGCTAGCCGCCCAGGCCTGGGTGGTTACCCGAGCCCGAAGCGGAAATCCCACTTTGAATAGGAAACTTCCTATTCTGATGGGTTTTTTCCTATTAGAACTTGGATTTGTGACCTTTTCCCTATAAAAACACATCTAAGAGGTTCCTAAACCTACTTGTATTCATTCATTAGAAATTATGGAGGCTCTAGACAAATTTTTAGGAGGGTTTTTGAGAGTTATAAGTGCTGAAGCAAAATCTGAGTTCAAGTGCTTTGGCTTGGATCCATTGCTCTCCTTGAGGCATGTGAGGCTTGAAACGAACCTCTTGACTGCTGCTACATATTTTTGGGATCCTCAAGTTCATGTGTTCCGCTTCAACTATGAAGAACTGTGCCCAACCATGGAGGAATTCTGTGTATTGTATGGAGTTTCAACGGTAGGTCCTTTCATTCTCCCTACTCCTCGCCCAAGCTTTCTTACTTCTTTCTCCAATCTACTTGGGATTCACTCACAATATGCCTCTACGTTTGTAAAGGACCATATGGTAGACTTGATGAAATTGGCAACCTCTTTTTTAGCTTGTGATAGTAAAGGTATTCTGAATTTTACCTTTCTTATTAAGCATGCTCTTGCCTTTTGCCTCATTGGTCGTTTTCTTATTTCCACTGGTACTCCACATGTTCCCATTCAAATCTGTGACTTGATTCCTCTCCTTGCCAAGGGCCATAACTTGATTCCCATGGTGCTAGCTGAAACCCTGAATGGTTTGGATAAAACTCATGAGGACCCAAAGGTTCCTTTAGGAGGTAGCCCCATTCTACTGCAAATGTGGTTTCTTGAAAGACTGAATTTCTTGTCACCAGTTGCCATTACACCATACAAGCCCCAGCATTACTGCCTTCACCGCATTGAACTACCTGGGCAATTTTCATTGAGAGATTGGCTAGGTTACTTCCAAATCCTTTCTTGGAGGAGTGTTAAGTGGTTTGTATTCATATGGGGCTGCAGTGACCAGGTGCTTCTGCGGACTTCTGGATGCGCCATGGTGAGACTCATAGGACTGAGGTCTACTTCCTTCTATTGGCCTTCAAGGGTTCTGCGTCAGATGGGCACCATGCAAACCATACCCACTTCCTTGAAAGGTGACTATCCTGTGGTGCCCGCGGGTCTTTCTATAGTGACTTGGGCGAAGGACCGATGGCCTAGAAAGCTGACACTGACTCAAGTGACGAATACTGATGGTCCGTATATGATGAGCCCCGAGTATAAGGAATGGTTGAAAAGCAATTTAGGTGAGAGAGAGACTACTCGAAGAGAAAGGATTTTTGGACTTATCAAGAACAACGAACTTGGATCTTGCAGAGAAGATATTATGGAAGCAGTGAAAACAGCTTATGAACACGACTTGAGGAAGAAAAGAAGACATGCAAGAGAGGAGAAGAAAGCTGAAGAGCGAGCTGCAAAGAAGCCCAAGAAAAACTGAAGACTCAATAGAATAGGATATTTATGGCATATTTATAGTTCTTTTACTTAATACCAATGAATTGCTATGTCAATCAATTTTAGTTTTGAATAAATTGCCAATAATAAATCAAATTTGGGATTTTCTTGTTTGATTTAGACCACACCCAAGGTAACTTTATGGGTTGCCTACGTATCTCCATGGTTTTTTGTTTCTTCTTTTTTTTTTGTTTTTTTTTTGTTTTTTTTTTGTTTTTGAATGGAGAATCAGGTCTTACGTAGTTCTCATGCCTTAACTTTTGCCTAGGCCGCCCTTACGGGTTTCAACCTAGCAGGCTTCAAACATGATATTTCTTCAATTGATCCAAATTAGTTGGACGAGCGAACTCAATTCCATCTAAATCCATGAGGCGAACAGCCCCTGCTGGCAATATCTCTTTGATAATGTATGGTCCACCCCAACTTGGCTTGAATTTTCCCCGCGGATCGAACACTGGAGCTCTGATTTCTTTCAGCACTACATCCCCTTTCTTTAGACCTCGATCTTTGACATGCTTGTTGAATGCTCTGGCAACTCTCCGTTGATACCCCTGAACATGATACAGCGCCCTTAAACGCCTTTCATCCAGCAAAGCTAACTCATCATAGCGGCTCTTAACCCAGTCCACTTCTGTTATCTGGCTCTCCACGGCAACTCTTAGTGAAGGAACTTCCAATTCAACTGGCAACACGGCCTCCATTCCATAAACTAGAGAATAAGGGGTAGCCCCTGTTGACGACCTTATTGATGTTCTGTAACCCCATAGAGCCAATGGCAACTTCTCATGCCAGTCTGTGTGTGAGTCCGCAGTCTTCTGTAGTATCTTCTTGATGTTCTTGTTAGCTGCTTCCACCGCTCCATTAGTCTGAGGACGGTATGGTGACGACAGATGGTGGGCTATGCCGTACTTTTGCAAGAGCTCATGGGTTTCTTTCTGAAAGTGCTGGCCATTGTCTGAGATAACTTCATGCGGTACCCCATATCGATAGATGATGCTGTGCTGTATGAACTGTGCTACTTTCTTGGAATTCAAGGTCTTGAAGGATGCTGCTTCCACCCATTTAGTGAAGTAGTCGATGGCAACCAGGATGTATTCATGCCCATTTGATGCCTTTGGCTTGATCTGTCCGATGATATCTATCCCCCATACTGCGAATGGCCAAGGTGACGACATACTTGTTAAAGGCATAGAAGGCAAATGTTGTCCACTGGCGAACAGTTGGCATTTGTGTTACTTCTTGACATGTGCGTGGCAGTCCCTTTCCATGGTAGACCAGTAATAGCCTAGCCTCATGATTTTCTTAGCTAACATATAGCCATTCATATGCGGAGCCCCTGTCCCTTCATGGATTTCTTTAATCAGATGCTCGGCTTCCTCCTCGGTGACACACAGCAGGTGGATCCCGTCGTATGATCTCCGATATAGCTTTCCTCCACAAAGTACATAGTGACTCGCCAACCGCCTTAGGGTTTTTCTATCGATACGAGATGCTCCTTCTGGGTATTCCCTTTCTTCAATGAACTTCTTTATGTCATGGAACCACGGACGGCCATCATTTACCTCTCCTCCTCGGATTGCACAACAGTACACAGGCTTGTCTCGGCATTCTATCACCAACGGCTTCACATTTCCCTCTTCAGGTATCTCCACCATGGATGCTAGGGTCGCCAAGGCATCGGCGAACTGGTTCTTGTTCCTTGAAAGGTAGTTAAATTCTATCTCTGAGAACTCCTTGGTTAGAGCTTCCAGGTAGGCATGGTAGGGTAGCAGCTTCTCATCTCGAGTTTTCCATTCCCCTTTTATCTGACAAATGATTAGCGCCGAGTCCCCGAACACTTCTAATTCTTTGATCCCCAATTCAAGTGCCGCTTCCAGTGCTAGGATACAGGCCTCATACTCAGCAATGTTATTGGTGGCTTCGAACCCCAACTTGACCGCCAACGGTGTAAATGCCTCTTCGGGTGAGACCAGCAGGACTCCTATCCCATAACCTTTCTTATTGGCTGCCCCATCGAAGTATACTCTCCAAGTTTTTCTACCAATCTCTAGCACGTCCTCATCTAGGAATTGATCGTTGAACGGAGCGGATGATGACACCGGACAGCTGGCTAGGTAGTCTGCGATGACGCTTCCCTTGATAGACTTCTGATTCACGTACTTGATGTCAAATTCATTGAGGAGAATTGACCATCGAGCAGTTCTGAATGACAATACTGGCCTTTCTACCAGGTACTTCAACGGGTCCATGCGACTTATCAAGAACACTTCGAAGGACATCATGTAGTGCCGGAGTTTCTGCGTCGCCCATACTAGTGCCACACAAGCCTTTTCAATTGCATTGTACTTCACTTCATAGTCTGTCATTTTCTTGCTTAAGTAATAAATGGCATTTTCCTTTGTAGACCCTTCAAGATATTGAGCTAACATAGCTCCCGTCGTGGTTTCGGTGACCGTTAAGTATAACAAAAGTGGCGCACCTTGCCGTGGGGGAACTAAGATTGGAGGATTGCTCAAGTATCTCTTAATGGTCTCAAAGGCCTCTTGGCATTCTTCATTCCATACTTTTGGCACACCTTTCTTAAGCAATTTGAAGATTGGTTCGCAAACCATGGTCAAGTTGGCAATGAATCGGCTTATGTATTGAACTCTTCCCAGAAAACCCCGGATCTGCTTCTCAGTGCTAGGCGGCTCCATCTCCACAATAGCTTTTATCTTCCCTGGGTCCACTTCGATTCCCCTCTGAGTGATCATGAACCCCAATAGCTTGCCTGCAGTGACACCAAAAGCACACTTCTGTGGGTTTAAACGGAGATTGTACTTCTTTGCTCGCTCTAGGAACTTCTCTAGCGCCTTGAAATGCCCTTCTCTATCCACGGACTTCACGATCATATCATCGACATAAACCTCGACTTCCTTATGGATCATATCATGCAATAAGGTCGGAGCTGCTCTTTGGTAAGTAGCCCTAGCGTTTCTCAAGCCAAAAGGCATTACCTTGTAACAGTACGTTCCCCATTGCGTGATAAAGGCTGTTTTCTCCATGTCTTGAGGCGCCATCTTTATCTGGTTATACCCGGAGAATCCGTCCATGAAGGAGAGGAGCGCATGTCCCACTGTGCTGTCTACCAATACGTCGATATGGGGTAACAGAAAATCATCCTTAGGACTTGCGGCGTTGAGATCTCGGAAATCGACACACATCCTCACTTTCCCATCTTTTTTAGGCACAGGCACTATATTTGACAACCACTCAGGGTACTCCACAACTTGGAGGAAACCCGCGTCTAGTTGTTTAGTTACCTCTTCTTTTACTTTTAGAGCCCATTCTGGTTTTAATCTTCTGAGTTTCTGCTTTACCGGCTTCTTTAGGGAATTGGTGGGGATATAGTGTTGCACAATATCGGGGTCAATGCCAGGCATGTCTTCATAAGACCATGCAAAAGCCATAATGTTGGCTTTCAAGAGAGAGATCATCTTTTCTTTTTCAACGGGGGAGAGGGTTTTCCCAATTTTAACTATTCTTGGCAATTCATTCGTCCCTAAGTTGATTGATTCCAATTCATCCATATTAGGTTCGGTGACGCCCCTTTTCCTTTGCTCAACGAGCTCCGGGGGGACATCGTTCCTAGGATCTATATCCATGCCATAAATATCCATAGAGGAGAGAAAAGAGACACTGCATATATAGAGAAAGAAAGCACACTTTATTGACTAGGAATAATGGGAATGACACACAAAAGAAAGAAGGAAAACAAACAAATCTGTATCAATACTATGACTCCACAAAGTGAGTAAAGTAGATACATCTTATTGAATTAGGGAAATATTACTAAACTAAGACACCTACAAGCTGCTATCAGGTAGGCCAAGGTCTTCTTCTTCATGGATCTCCGCAATGACACCACATTCAAGGTACCAATTCAGGAATGGCACGGTAGCATGGCTAATGGATGAACCCTGGAGTTCTTCAATGGTCGAGTCTTCCACGGTGAGGATCATGTCTTGGAACATTTCAGTCATAGCCCCCGCATCAAGGTTCTCTGCCCAGTCTTCCTCTTTCAAGCTTCCATATAGATCTTGGATAGAGTGGTACCAACTTGTCAAACTTTGAGGATTCGGCCCTTCTGTGAAGTATCTATCACCAAAACTTTTATCTGCCACGGCTGGGTCGGAACTTGGATAAAAAGTATATGGGATGTACTGCTTTATAGAAGAGTAATGGCGCGATGATTCATTCAGCTCTTTCTCAATGCATTGGACATAATCAAACCCAGATAGCGGTATCGCTGCTGATTCAGGTTGTATCTCACATAT
Source organism: Liquidambar formosana (assembly GCA_039720395.1). Taxonomy (NCBI): domain Eukaryota; kingdom Viridiplantae; phylum Streptophyta; class Magnoliopsida; order Saxifragales; family Altingiaceae; genus Liquidambar; species Liquidambar formosana. The sequence continues at coordinate 91,895 of JBBPBK010000125.1, read as the reverse complement.
AGGCACACCTGCGAGTTTCAATTCATAGTCCCCTTGAAGTGTTACTATAGCTCCTTTATAAGGAAACTTCACCTTTTGATGGAGTAAAGATGGTACAGCCCCAGCAGGATGGATCCAAGGTCGGCCCAACAACAAGTTGAAACATGACGGCACATCCAACACTTGGAATTCTACCCTAAATTCAGTGGGTCCCATGATAAGAGGCAAAGTAACTACCCCTATTACTTCTCGGCGGGTGTTGTCATAAGCTCTTATGGTCTGCCCAGATGGCGTGAAATCAGTGGGTCCCAAACCCAAAACAGTGGCAGTTCGGAGAGGACATACATTCAGTGCGGACCTATTGTCGATAAGAACGGTGGGAACCCTCTTCCCCATAGTGTCAACGGTCACATAGAGAGCTTGAGAATGGCTCGGCCCGCTTTTAGGTAGGTCTACATCGGTGAACACGATGGTTGAGTTCTTGGGAGTTGGATTCACCAAATGTACCAATCCCTCGGGGGATGTGTCAACAGGCACTTGTATCTGATTCAACAGTTTCAACACGGTCTGTCTGTGCTTATGCGAGGCCATGAGCAAGCCCCAAATAGTAATGTTGGCATTGGTCTTCTTCAGCTGCCTAAGCACTTCATCCTCTTCTTCTTGCAAGCTAGGACGCCTCTGCCCTTCCAAATCTTCCAACGGATTTTCAGATTCTAGGTGGGGGGGCTTGAAATGACGACCCCCTCTGGTTATATGGTCCAACTCATCATCGCTAGCCCATATGTCATGGACTTCCTCGGAGTCATTCATCAAGTCATCCCATTCTATCATGTCGATGCTCTCCATCTCTGTCGGCAAGTCATCCCAACCTGAAGGGACTATCGGCTCATCTGATATCGGACTTGGGCTTGAGTACAGCACATAGTAATCATATTTCCCCGACGCTTCACCTAATAGGCCAACCTGAGGATCCCCTGCTTCATATCTTTCTTTCAGCTCTTGTTGGATAGATTTCTTTGGCAACAACAAAACATTTTGGTCAATGAGGTCTTGGATGATCTTCTTTAGTATAGAACAAGCCTCGGTGTCATGGCCGGGTGCACGATGGTATTGGCAATATTGGTGAGGGGTTGATGGTCTTGGCTTTGGTGGAAGTGGCATGATAAGGCTGTTATTGCGGCAAATGGTGAAGAAACGGGTTAAGTTCATGGGGAGCGGAGTGTATTGTCTTATGGGATGGCGAGGGCGAGAGGATTCAACCCCAATGGCATTTATGGTGTTAGGTGGGGGTGTGTTGTTGTGTGATGGGAGAGGATTACGGGTGACATTTGGACGGGTTGGTGGTGAAATGACTTGCTTGTCAATGAGGTCTTGGACTTGGTGGCGAAGGCGAATACAGCGATTGGTGGCATGGCCTTTGGATTGGTGGTACTTGCAGTACTCATTCTCATTGTAGCTCTTGGGTAAGGGATTTGGTGGAGGTCTTGGGTCGAGTGGCTTCAATAGGTCACGACTTATGAGCTTTTCAAGGACTCTTTTGAGTGGCATGAATAGGTCAGTGAATTGGCGAGGTGGGTTGACATCATTAAGAGAAAAGGGTTGGATTGGTTGAGTTATGGTGTTGACCTCGGCATTGTTCTTCCCAGTAAAGTTTGTCTTGCGACTCCTCACTTCCTCAGTCTTGATTGTCCCATCATTGATAGCATCTTCAACCTGCGTGCCAGCCCCAATGAAAGCTTTGAAATTTGGGAAATAGTGGGCAAATAGGTGCTTGTGATACACGGGCAGCAGGTTCTTAACCACTAACTGAATTTGGTCCTCCTCATTCGGCCTATCCGTCATTCTCGACGCCTTTTGTCTCCACCTTGTAATGTAAGCGGAGAAAGTTTCATGAGCCCCTTGCTTGGTAGTTTCTAGGTCCCTTCGAGTAACGTCCACCTCTATGTTATACTTGTAGTGCTCTGAAAACTCATTGCATATGTCTTCCCAAGTCCGGGTTCTATTCTCATCCAAGGATAAGAACCATTTCAAAGCAGAAGTGGCCAAGGTTTCATGGAACATTTGAGCTAAAAGCTCGTCAGTAGCCCCTCGAGGGTGCATAGCTCGCACATACATCTTCAAATGAGTCTTAGGGCAACCCGTCCCATCGAACTTTTCTAACTCCGGCATCTTGAATTGTAGTGGAATACGAGCCGTTGGAAACAGGGATAGAGTCCGCACATTGACCATGTCATCAGCCCTGCGAATCCCTTTTATGGTTCTCTCCAAAGCTTCTACCTTGCTAGCTAACACGGAATCATTGCTAGTACCTTTCCCCTTGGCTTCCCCTTCTAGGTTGGTGACCTCAGGTTTCGAGCTACTTTCCCCCCTTGTCTTGGTGTTCTCATTGGATTGAGGTCCCTCTTCGGTGCCAGCCCCATGAGGTATACCCGAGGATGGGCCTTAGAGCCATTTTGTTCAAGATCCGCCATCTTCTGTTGGTTCTCTTGAGCCATTTTCAATGCGGTATCGGATGTCTCGGCGGTATGGTCAAGCTTGGCCATGATGGCTTTCAGGCAAGCCTCAAGGTCAAAGTGCCCCTCATTAGTTCTTTCGTCGGCCATGTCTGTCTGATGGGTAGACTCAACACTCACTAGACGCCCTTGTGGATTGCGGATCCAAGCCAGCACGTCTATGGATAGAAAAGTTTTAACCTTTAGCCTAAGGATCTGTCCTAAACCTCCATATTTTCCTTAATGAATTCGGTCTCTACACCATGTTCAATTAATTCATTCCTTTTATCCAATTACCTTTACAGGGGTCTGTGAACCCCTAAAAAGAGTTAAGGCCCACGAGGGGTTTTAGGTTTGAAAAAAGGAAAAGGAGTCGCCACCTTATTTTTTAAAGGAAATAAGGAAAACCCTAAAAAACAGTTTTGTTTTAGGAAAACAAAAGATTGACTCCATATTTAAAAATGGAAAGGCAAATGATCTTTTGGAAACCAGAGAAATCGGGGATTCGGAGGCTAAGTTACGATATGGGAAGGTTCTAGGCAAAGCCTATAGGCACCCATATCGCCCTAAACGGTCTCTTAATTTAATTGGGCTAAATCAAAGTCTTAATCACACACAAATCAACAGTTATCATCACAGGACAGCATGCATATCATTCATCCATTCATCCATATAATCAAGTAAATCAAAGAAAAACAGAAAAAGAAAGAGGGGGGAGAAGAAAACCTAGGATACTTAGTTTCCTAGGGCGGACTTGAACATCACGAAGAGCGCCTACGTACCATGTATGGAAATACATGGATCAAAGTCCACGTAGTTCGAAAGGGAATAGGGTTATAACCTAATCAAGGCCTATGGTAAACCCTAAGTTTCCTTTCAAGTAAAACATGGTAAGTTTCCAAAATAAATGATTCTCAAAAGATTTTTGGTAAAATATGGAATTTTGATAAAAGATGGAAACTTTGATTTAAAAGGTATTTTTTTATTGAAAGGAAACTATAGAATCTACCATACCCCTCTATTAGGAAACAACCCTAGGGGGGGAGAAAGGGAAAGTCTCAAAGGAAGGAAAGAAGGGTAAATTGGGGCACCCTCACACCCTACTTACCTTAAGCAAAAGCAACCTGTCAAAGTAACCACCCTATTGCATAGGGTAATTACCTTATTTGTAAGATTTCATCTCACAATAGCCAAAATAACCACCCCACATTGGTGGGGTAGTTGCACCTGTTGTACCTGTCAAAGCACCTGCAATTTCCATGCAAAACATACCAAAATACCAACCAAGCAAGCTAGATTCCAAATCAAGCTATTATCATGCCCAAACATGGGCTAACACATGCTCGAAATATCATATCAAGGACAAATAACAGATCTGGACAGAATTGAAATAAGGCTTAAAATCAACCACAAGTCATGCAACAACATGAATCATAAGCTAACTAAAACCCTAATTCAACCCTACATGCAATGACATGCAAAAAACCCTAAAATCAACTATATGAATGCTAGAAATATCATAGTTATCAAATATGCAGCACATATATATCAACCATGAAGAAAACACAAAGAAAAACCCTAAGCTATCATGCTATATGCTACTTTCCTAATACAAGGATGAATGAAACCCTAGAATCACAATTGTGCTCAAAATCACATAAAATAACTCTAAATCATGCAAAACTATTGTGGACATCATTTTAATCATGCATATTAATCAATAGAAGCATCAACACATGATAAAAACACAAGCTTGCACATGAAATATAGCTATTCTAAGTAAAAAACCTAATTTCAGCACAAGAGAAACCCTAGAATTGCAAACATGCATTAAATCACATGGAACAGCATCCTAGCATACTAAACAGCCCACAAATATTATCTTAATCATACATACTAACTAATAGAAGTAGCAAAACACAATAAGAACACAAGCTTCAATATGCAAAAAAGTTATTTCATGCAGAAAACCATTTTCAGCACCTAAGAAACCCTAAAGTCCCAAACATGCAATAAATCACATGGAATAGCATCCTAGCATACTAAACAACCCACAAATATTATCTTAATCATACATACTAACTAATAGAAGCAATAAGACATGATAAAGACACAAACTTGAACATGAAATAATGACTATTCCATGTAAAACCCTAGAAAAGACTCTAAAAAACCCTAAAAACACAAAGACTCATAAAACCACATAGAATGACATTATATCATGCAAAACCAGCCATAGACAATATCCTAATCATGTGTTCTAAGCATTAGAAGCATCAACACATGATAAAACAATAAGCTTTTAACATGAAGCAATGCAAAGCTATGCAAAAAACCCTAGTTTGAATGAAAGAGAGAAAGGGGGAGGGGTATACCTTTTGTGGCTGCTGTAGAGAGTCCTCCTCCTCTTGTGTGCTGCTGGAAACAACCTCCTTCAAGCAATGCTCCAGCCTTCCTTCAAGCTTTCTCTCACACTCTCTCATTCTAAGTTTAGGTTAAACTACCCTAAGGATGGCTGCCATAGCCTCCAAGTCTCACACATGCCTCACACTTCAGGAATTCCCTCCCTATTGCTGAAGTATAAGGGGGTATTTATAGGGATTGAGGGAAAACCCTCAATGGTTGGGATTAAAACCCTAGGGATTGATCCAAGGGCTCTTAGAGGTTCCCTTGGGGCTCAAGTAGGTCAAATAGGGCTGAAATTAGGGTTAAATGGCGGCTAAAGGCGAGCAAATCCGAGGAAATAGGGAAGGAGCCGCGTCAAAGCTCAAAAAAGGAAAGTGGCTCGGGTGACCACCTGGGGCTGGGCGGCTAGCAGCCTGGGCCCAGGCGGCTAGCCGCCCAGGCCTGGGTGGTCACCCGAGGCCATGTCAGCTTCAGCCCAAATTTGACCCCCTTCGACTTCCAAATGTGTTTCAGGGCCCAAATCAACTCCGATTTTGACGAAACGAAAGCCAAAACGACCGTGTTTCGAAGGGGAATGTAATTTGAGTCACTTGAGGGTGAGAAACCCTAGCCATGGCTGCATGGTTGGGTCCTACAAAGGTGGTTAACCGCTATGCCTCACCATCGCTTAGCTTTGGTATGCACATAGGGTTGCACCGAATGCTTTCCAATTCGAAATTCAACCTCCCTAAACACATTTGGGGATGAAATTAAGACCAATCAAGGTCAAATGAGTAGTCATAGAGTGAAAATCATGAACCAATTCGGGCTATCCCGAAGTAGGTCTTTTAGCCAACCTGAGCCTTGTTGAGCCATTCTAATCCCGAACCTTCAATTCATCGAATTGATCCCACAAATACCTCAAATACAACCATATGAACTCCAATTGGCAACTTGGAGATCATTTCAAGGTCAAATGGAAAGTTTGTGATCAAAAAGACAATTATGCCCCTCAAATCACAAAAGTTCTTATTAACCGTCAAGATCAACTCCAAATCGAACCAAAATTCATACACACCATCCTTAGGACCCTAGAAACTCAATGCAAAAGACTAGACTCAAAAAGGAAACAAAAAGACACATGCAATGACAAACCCTAGCTAAGGTGGCAAAAATGGGGTGTGACAGGGTCATGGATTAAGGGTATGTTTTAAAGAATAGGGCATAGAGTCCTTCAATTAGGTTTAATTAATCCCCTAGGACTAGCACATCACAAACATAGCTTTACATCCTATTTCCTTAATTTATTCCTCCTAACCCATGGCCTTAACGAAGGCTAGGGTTTAAAGGTCTATATTAAGGGCATAAGATATAAAGCCTCACACCACAAACACGGCATAGCATCATTACAAACAATTGTGGGTGCATAAAGGTGAGACCGTAGTGTCCTACAAGTCTGTCTATATGGACTAATGATAAGGGTAGGCTAGGGTCCTTCACTTGCTTGAGCAATCCTTATACCTAACCACATGTGGCATCAGGAATTCCGCGTGGGTCCAGCAGTACGTGATTAACTCATTTAATATACCCAAGTGCAAGCCCAAGGGTACTAGGCAAGAGAGGTTGATAGCTTTCGCCCCAACACATGGAATCAGGAAAACCAAGGTTGAGACTAGGCCGATCGTTGGCAAGGATACATCGAGGGACATCAATCCTAACATGCAAGAGTTTGCGCACACAATGCAATAAATGAAAGCACACAATCAAGCGGATGCAATGTGATTGATTTTAATTAAACATAAGAAATTAACCTAACCCAATTAAACTTTATAGAATCTAGCCCACAAGTCCCCAGTGGAGTCGCCAAACTGTGAACCCCGGAAATTGGGCCCACAAGGGATTGAAAGAAAATGGGTTTGAAAAAGAAAAAGGAAAGGAGTCGCCACCTTATTTTTTAAAGGAAACAAGGAAAACCCTAAAAAATAGTTTGTTTTAGGAAAACAATTTGAATGACTCCATCAAAAAGGAAAGGCAAAAACCAATCTTTTGAAAACCAAAGAAATCGGGGATTCGGAGGCTAAGTTATGACATGGGAAGGTTCTAGGCAAAGCCTATAGGCACCCATGTCACCCTTTCGGTCTCTCAGTTCATTTGGGCTAAATCAAGATCTTTCCATACAAAAATCAGCAAGTATATCATCACAAGAATTGCATGCATATCATATATTTCATTCATCCATCCATGCATAATAAGCGCATAAAAACAGAAAAAGAAAAAGAAGAAAAGAAAACAAAAATAAACTTAGGATGCTTGGATCCTAGAACGGACTTGAGCCTCACGAAGAGCGCTTACGTACCATGCAGCGAAATACATGGATCAAAGTCCACGTAGTTCAAATAGAATTAGGGTTGAATCCTAATATAAACCTATGGTAAAAACCCTAGGTTTCCTTATTTGAATCAAAAGAGTTGAATATGATAGAAAGTTTGATTTTAGGAAAGAAATCCACAAAATGGAAACTTTAATAAAAACCAGAATTTTATTTATGAAGGAAACCTCTAATTAAACCATAGACTTGTATTAAAAATTAACCCTAGATAGGGAGAAGAGAAGGGATAAGGAAGAAAGGTGAATTGGGGCACCTTCACACCCACTTACCTGAGTGCAATTAGCTCCAAGCATTAGCTATTTCAGACCTGAACAGCCCTATTTGCCATAGGACAAATACCACACCTATTTGCACCCTTACAAGTGCTCAAAACCATGCGAAAACACTAACATGCAAATCTGGACAGAATAGTATTGTGACCTAAAATCATCCACTAAGCATGCCAATAGCAAAAACAGCGAACAATAATAAGTCCTAACATATTCCTAGAACCATATCATGCATAAAAACCCTAAAACATACTAACATGCATGCAAAACTATCATGTTTACTCCATATGAAAAACATATACAGCAAACACGAAGAAAAACCAATAAAAAAGTCTACTTTATCATGCTATATGAAAACAAACACGAAACAATGACTCTAAAACCCTAAACTCACAAATATGCTTAAAAACTCACAAGACATACTTTAATCATGCTAAAACCAAACTAAACAGAAATTAAATCATGCATATTAACTAACTAAAGCAATATAACATGATGAAAATCCTAACTCTAACATGCAATGACACTAATCCTAGCACAAGGACAAACAGGAGCACAAGAATCATAACTATGCATTGAAACATAAAGGACAGCCCTAAAGCATGCTAAACAGTAGATAAACAATAGATATTCCATGTATATTAACTAGCTAGAGTGTTAATACATGATAAAAAAGGCTACTTTTAACATGCAATAAGCCTAACCCATATGAAAACCTAGTTTAAGCTTGAATAGAGAAGGAGAATACCTTATTCTCTCTCAAACACTCAAGTATTAATGCATAAAGTGGCTCCCCTTGTGTTTGTAATTGTTCGTGGCTCCTCAGGTCTTTACAGTGAATCAAACCAAAACGAATCCTCCTCTTTGTCAAAGTGGTATCACAGCAAAGAGATCAAAACTCACTCAACTTCGAAAAGAAATAGAAAACAAAAAGAGAACAAGAGAAAAGAAAAGTGATTTTCGTCACTTTGCAGCAGCAGCAACTTCAATCGCGTTTTTGGGTATGAAAAGGTTGGATTTGGACAAAGCTTGTGAAATACAAAGTTGTAGAGAATTGAATTATCTTTCTAACAAGACCAATTTCATCAAATTCTGACTTCGGATGAAAAAGTTATGATTAAAATACGACTGCTGGTTTTCAGAAAATCTGCTGCTGAATTATGACGAATTTCACTCCCTCCAAACCCTCTTCTCCTCTCTTGTTTAAAGACATTAAGAGAGTATTTATAGCTGAAATCTGGAGTTTCCCTTTCCTTCCTGGACTAGGTTTCTTTGGAGAATAATCAAAAGGTATTTTATAATGATAAAAGACTTCTAATCTGAATAGGAAAAGGAAATTGTCTTTTATAAAAATTGGGAGACTGACCGCTAACACGCATGCACATGTATCGTATGTGCGTACACACACTCATCACATACGTACACGTGTTAGTGTCATGATAAAAATGGCTAATTTAATAAAATAATTTTCTTTTCATTTTAACCAAAAATCTCATGCTGTGATTCGCACTAATTCTTCAAGGATAATCCGTAAATAACCACACTAAACTCATCATCAGGCCATATCAAAATTGAAATTCATGAAACACTTTTGAGGGTAAAATGATGACTAATGAAAGTCAATTTGAAAAGATTTGGTTGGTAATTGTGAGTCAATTAGAGCTAACCCAAGGAAGGGTCAATTAACCAACTTGAACTACATCGAGCCATTTTAATCCCGAGCCATTGACTTACCAAATTGAACCTAGAAATACCTCTTATGCATCCATATGAACTCCAATTGACAATTTGGAGATCATTTCAAGGTCAAATGAAAAGTTTGGGACTTAAAAGACGATTATGCCCCTCAAGTCACAAAAGCTCTTATTATCCCTCAAGATCAACTCCAATTTGAACCAAAATTCATATCCATTGTCCTTGTGACTCTAGAAAACTAATGCAAGTGACTAGACTCAAAAACAAAACAAAAACATGCATGAAATGATAAGCCCTAGTAAGGTGGTGCAAAAATGGGGTGTGACACACTCAAATAAAACAAAACAGAAAAAAAAGAAAAGAAAAGAAAAGCCTAGGATACTTGGATCCTAGAACGGACTTGAGCCTCACGAAGAGCGCCTACGTACCATGCAGCGAAATACATGGATCAAAGTCCACGTAATTCGAAAAGAATAGGGTTACAACCTAATACAAACCTATGGTAAAAACCCTAGGTTTCCTTATTTGAAAATACATTGATTAAACAAGTTTGAATTTAGGAAAACTTCCACAAAATGGAAACCTTGATAAAAAAACAGAATTTATTATTGAAGGAAACCTTTGATAATTACCATAAACTTGTATTAAGAAGTAACCCTAGGAGGGAGAAGAGAAAAGAAAGAAAAAGAAAGGTGAATTGGGGCACCTTCAAACCCTACTTACCTGAGCGCACAAGCTCCTAGCATTAGCCATTTCAGACCATAGCAGCCCTATTTGCAATAGGACAAGCATTGTACCTGTTTGCACCTTCTTGTAGACTCTTCCTTGTCTTCAAACCTCTTGTTTCCTTGCTTGCTTGGGGTTGAAGAGCCTCCTCTTTAAGTCCTTCTAGCTCTCCAAACTCGTAGCTCCCTCTCTCTCTAAGTGTAAAATGCAATTAACCTCCTCTTATGTGCTGAATATCATGTCCTTTATATAGAGAACCGACCCCCTAAACCAATGGCTAGGATTAATTCATTAAATAATGATCCTAGGGCTATTAGAGACTCTCTTGGTGCTCAAACAACTCAAACCTACACACTCCTAAGCTCAGACAAGTTGTATTGGCGGAGGAAACCGTCAAAAGAGGAAACCGTCAAAAAAGGGAAAGAAGAGTCAGAGTTCGAGTTGAGGACGGACTCTCTCAGGTGACCAACTAGGCCTGGACGGTTAGCCGTCTGGGCCTAGACGTCTGACCGTCCAGCCCCGGACGGTTACCCGAGGATCCTCTATTTTTTCTCCGCTTTTGACTCCCACTTGCTGTAGAAGTCCTAAAATCTTCAAATTAAGTCCGATTTTGACGAAATAAAAGCCAAAACGACCGTGTTTCGAAGGGGAACACATTTTTAGGTATTTTAGGACAAAAATCCTCAACCATGGGTGCATGGTTAGGTTTTACAAAGGTGGTTAACCATAGTGCTTCACCATCGCTAAGCTGGGTTTGTACACAAGGTCGAACCAAATGCTTTCCCGATCGAAATTCAATCTTTCTAAACATGTTTAGGACATAAATAAAGCCCAATTTGAGTTAAATAAGAGAAAATTGATTGGGTCTTATGAGTCAATTTGAGCAAACCAAGAAAGGGTCTTTTAGCCAACCCAAACCATTACGAGCCGAATTGATCTTAAACCATTAATTCATGAAATTGAACCTATATATAGACTCTATATAACCATATGAACTTGATGGAATGACTCGGGATTCATTCCAAAGTCAAATGGAAAATATACGGCTTAAAAGACGATTATGCCCTTAAAGTCGCAAAAGTTCTTATTGACTATCGAGATGAACTCCAAATCACTTCAAAATTCATACACATGATATTCAATGCTATAGAAACTCAATGCAAAAGACTAAACTCGAAAAGGACTCAAAATCCTACATGAAATGATATGTCCTAGCTAAGGTGACAAAAATGGGGTGTGACAATAGTGAACCTTCAACTAGGAATGATTTAGGAGTTTAGTGCAGAGATATATTTACAGTCTCAAAATTACAACCCTTTGTAATTTCATATTCTCAACTCTAACTCCATGGACATATTATCTAAATATAAATGATGCATATAAACATAATAGAATAAGCCCTTTTATTAAATCAATAATAAATGTGACATACATAAATGAAATCAAATGATTGTTCCTAATCCCTAAACAATCATCTCTATGATTGGCTCTAGGGCATAATCCTAACAGCTCCTTAGTGCGCTCTCGATTACATAACATTTACATAATTTAAAGAAAAGGATACATAAGGGGAATGTGGGGTACATAAGAGAATGATAGAGAGAGAGAAGAAGGTGGCATGCAAGCCCCAAATAAATAATACATCACCAAAAATTGACAACTCTTGAAAAATTATACAACCCATTCATAAGACGGTCAATCACAATTGGTTTAAGGGTATAGTCCATAATCATCATCCATCCATAACCATACAATCATATTGCATAATAAAGGAAATAATTGTAAGCAATAAACATATGGGCATTCATGGTAACTCTATTGATTGGTTTTCATTAATCTCATTAATGTGTCCTAATCTTATTAAGAGATGCATAAGTTCCTGAATTAATTAAGTCTTAACATTTAAGACATTTAATTTCAATTAATCAAATCAATTGAAACATTTAAAGTCCCCTAATTAAACTCTAATATCAAATATTAGGATCTTTTTAATTAAACAAAACAATTTTATTTAATTAAAATTTCCAAATTTTTATTTAATCCTAAATTGTGTTTTAAACCATTTAAAACAATATAAAATTAATCACCATTAATTAAATAATCAATTTCGGAATTAAATAAAATCATTTTATTAATTAATTAGTGCATTAGGGTTTCCTAAAACCCTAAACCCTAAATGCATTAACTCTAAACCCTAAGTGTATCCCTAATGCATTAAATGCCTTATGATTGGTCAATTAATGACCAATCATTTAAACCCTAGGCTTATTCGGTATTAATGATTAGGATTAGGGTTTAATTAATGCCACCTAGGATATTAATTACTCCTAATTAATATGCACTAATTAGGGTTTCTAAAACCCTAAACCTTAAACCTATTAAATGCCAATGATTAATTACTAAACCATTAATGATCATGATTGGTCATTAATGACCAATCATTTAACCCTAGGTTAGACACATTAATTACTAGGTTTAGTTATTAATTAATGCATTAATAGAATTATGGTTTAATTAATACGAATTAGGGTTTCCTAAACCCTAAACCCTAGACATCATAAATGCACTTAATTATACCCTAATGATTAATAACCATGATTGGTCAATTAATGACCAATCATTAAACATTTTAATTAAGGTAATTAATAGTCAATTAGGGTTTTTAATTAATGCAATTAATGAATTAGGGTTTCATCATTAATAGGAATTAGGGTTTCATCATAAACCCTAAGGCTGCCGCCACATTAGTGGGCTGCCATGGCTTAGCAAGGCTGCCATGGCTTGGCCAGGCCATGGGAGGCCATGGCTAGCAAAGGGGGACTCAAGCCAGGGTGTGGGCCAAGCCCATGGACACGTGTGGAGTGGCCAAGAGGGCTGTCTTCTTCAAAGAACGTTAGGGTTTCCTGAACCCAGTGCTGGCACCACCATTGGAGGACCTCTAAGGTCACAAAAGTTTCTAAAACTTAATCAATTCAACTCCACCATCAAAACCAGCTTTTGTATCATGTCCCTACATGAATTACTAAGCTAATTGAAGTGGTTTGGATGATCAAATCATCCCCAATTGTTCTAAACAATTCAAGAACAGTAGGCTGTCCAGAATTTGACAGCATACTGTCCATGATCACAAATTGATTTAAAACCCAGCAAGATGATTAATTCAGGCTACCAAATTATTTTTCCTAGCATCCTACATGTCTTAGGAAACTAATAAAATTGGTTTCATGCAATTTGGAGTTCCCTAGCTCAAGATATGAACAAAACTCCATTGATGACTTTCTGCAGAAAAACAGCCTGCTGTGTTCTTCCAAGAAATCAAACTTTTTGATTCTTTATGCATCAAGACTCATTTGATTATTAAAGAATATGATCTATACATCATATATCATCATCCTATAATGATTATTCATCAATTTTACAGAAGTATCTGATCATAACAGTAACAAGAACCCTAGGGTTCTAAAACCCAGATTCAAACATGGTGGTCTTCTCCTTCTTCCTTCTGTTCTAGACTCATAATCCAATTATGATACATCCAAATGCTTGGGAACCCTTTCCTACTATGTCTAGAACATAACCCAAGTGGTGGCAACCATTGCCATGCTTTTGATCTCCATCAAAAACTCACAATTGTGGCTGTTACATCATTCCCGAGCAAAACTGTCTTCCCTGACAGCCTGTAGTAAACAATTCATAACTTCCACTACAAAACTCGGATCGATGAACCGTTTATTGGGTTGTAAAGCTGATTTGAAGAGCTTTCTAACCATATATGGCTCGAAAATTTTGGAGAAGAACTCTGATTTCGGCATGCAAAACAAGATGACGATTTTTCATGACTATCATAAAAACTGTTCATCATCTTCTCCAAACTCAATCCCCATTCAACTTTTGAATAACCAGCAGCCCTAAAACTATTTTAGAAGAGGAGTAGAAGGAGAATTTACCTAGGGTTCAATAACCCTAGGTTTTGCCATGAGAGGGAAACCATTCTAATGCATGAACATAAATTCCAGATTTATTAACCAATCAATTTACCATGAATTACAGCCCATATGCAGTTTGTATTAGGCATAACCATGGCTCTGATACCACTGTTGGGAATCAAACTAGAGAGCAAAAATACAAAGGCGGAATTTAAAATTTTTCCTATGATTCCCAAACCCATGAATCTTAATTATGCTTAATACAAAAACCATAAACCTAACTACCAAGAGAGTTAGGGTACTTACAGTTGAACAAGTCTTCTCCTTTATGCTCCAAGCTTTGTCTTCTGATTGAGCAGTCTAAGTGCACTGCCTCCAACAGTATCCACACCTAGCTTGAGCAAGTTGTCCTTTCCTTCTTCTTCCTTAGGGTTGCTAGAGGTGAAGAAGAGAGAGAGAGAGAGAGCCTCCAAGGGAGAATTCTGCCAGCACTTGGGGAGGAGTGATTGTGATGATGTCATCACCTTATAGTGGGCATTATATAGCCCACTAATAGGGCCGGCCAAGGGGGGATTCCAAACCCTAATCTAATTTGTGTAATTACTCTTAATTACACAATTAACTCACTAGTTTGCATCATATACAAATTAGCCCCTTAAAGAACTTTTCTTTAATCACTTATACCCTTTCTCTCATAGACAATCAAGCTCTCTTAGCATGATCAGTGTGTGACCCATTGGGTTCACATCATCAAGTAGTAGGAACAGCACAAGTTGTGCACAATGGAACACTTTCTATTAAGGGTCTAATTGAAACTCCTTTCAATTCCCTAATTGATTATAACTCATTTATATCAATTAGGGTTTCTACTAACCATGAGTAACACCTAGCATATGGCTCATGGTGTGGTCCTTAATGAGGTGAATAGTCATTTACAAAGAACCCTTCTATTATAGTTTACAGGTTACAATTCCATCCTTCCATCAACACAATGTCTCCAATTGAACTAATAGGACATGGAAGTCTGTCAAGTCCCTAGTTCAATTACTTTATACTCATTCATTAATATCAACTCAATGATGAACTTATGGAAACTCCTTTCCATATTCATTCTACCATGGGCCCATGGATTTAATGAGTTATATTCAATGAATGCTGTATGAGACATTCACTCTCTTTTTCCTAAGAGTGATGGATTCCTTGTTGATCACTCACATGCCTTCACACACATAGCAGTAGGGCCAATGAACACCCTTATAGACCCCTGAATAGGATCTGCACTTAGTGTTATCAAACTTCTAAAGCTACATGTATAAGACAACCATGGTGTCTCAGGTCTAAGGATTACTTGTACCACTATAACAATGAGAAACTGATTGACAGGTAGGTTAAAACTCCATTCAGTTTATCTCATATCTTTGGTCACATTCAGTGTACCTATTCTTATAATAGACACCCACTTGTTGGTTGTAGTGTCTCCACACAAATAGCTTAAGACTAGCTATCCTCCTATAGAGTCAACCTAACAAGTGCTAGTCCTATGGTTCATTACTGTCCATCATAGTGAACCTTCAACTAGGAATGATTTAGGAGTTTAGTACAGAGATATATTTACAGTCTCAAAATTACAACCCTTTGTAATTTCATATTCTCAACTCTAACTCCGTGGACATATTATATAAATATAAATGATGCATATAAACATAATAGAATAAGCCCTTTTATTAAATCAATAATAAATGTGACATATATAAATGAAATCAATTGATTGTTCCTAATCCCTAAATAATCATCTCTATGATTGGCTCTAGGGCATAATCCTAACATGTTGAACTTTATTGCAATGATATGATCTTGTATTGTGTGAAAAATGGGCTTAAATCAAGCACATAAGAGTCAAAATATCACAAAAGGGCCAAACGAAGGCACAATAGGGCAAAAATAGGCAAAACAAGACGGCGGCCTCAGGTGACCACCTAGGGTTGGGTGGCTAGCCTCCTGGGACCAGGCGGCTAGTCGCCCAGGCCTGGGTGGTCACCCGAGCCCGAAGCAGACTTTCGCCTGTTTTTAGGAAACTTCCTATTTTGACAAAATTTCTCCTTCCAAAACACGGATTTCTGAATTTTTTCCTATAAAAGCACATCCAAGGGGTCTCAAACCCTACTTACATTCATTGAGAGCAAGTTATGGAAGCCCTAGACAAGTTCTTAAGTGATTTTCTGAAAGTTATGAGTGCGGAGGCAAAGAAGGAGTTCAAGTGCTATTGCTTGGATCCATTGCTTTCTTTAATGCATGTGAGGCTCGAAACCACTCTTCTTACTGCTGCTACATACTTTTGGGATCCCCAACTTCATGTATTCCGTTTCAACTATGAAGAACTATGCCCAACAAGGGAAGAATTCTGCACTTTGTATGGAGTTTCACCTGTAGGACCTTTCATCTTCCCTACCCCACGCTCAAGTTACTTGACTTCCTTCTCTAATTTCCTTGGGATTTCTCAACAAGAGGCCTCCATATTTGTGAAGGATCACATGGTGAATCTCATGGAAATAGCAACTTCCTTTTTGGCTCATGATAGCAAAGGTACCCTGAATTTCAACCTTAATACTCAACGCGCTCTTACTTTCTGTTTAGTTGGCCGCTTCCTTATCTCCACGGGGACTCTCTATGTCCCTATTCAAATATGTGAACTGATTCCTTTTCTTCTCAAACATCACAACCTGATTCCCATAGTGCTTGCTGAAACCCTCAATAGCTTAGACAAAGTTCATGATAATCCACAAGCCCCACTGGGAGGGAGCCCCATTCTACTGCAGATGTGGCTTCTTGAAAGGCTTAACTTCTTATCTCCTACTACCATTAATCCATACAAACCCCAACATTATTGTTGCCGTCGAGTTGAACTCCTTGGTCAATTTTTTTTTTTTTGAGGGAATGGTTGGGCTACTTCCAAACTCTCTCGTGGCGAAACATCAAGTGGTTTGTCTTCATATGGGGATGCAAGGAACAAATTCTTCTCCGAACTTCTGGGTGTGCTATGGTCAAGCTCATAGGGTTGAGATCAACTTTATTCTATTGGACCTCAAGAATCCTTCGTCAAATGGGTGCCATGCAAACCATACCTACTTCTGTGGTATTTGATTATTCTGTTGAACTTGCGGGCCCCACAATGGTTAAGTGGGCCAAGACTAGATGGATTGACCAACTGAAACTGACTCGAATTGAAAACACTGATGGCCCCTATGTCATGAGCCCTGAATACAAGACATGGTTGAAGACTAGCTTGGGGGAAAGAGAAACCCTACGCAGGGAAAGGATTTATGACCTTATCAAGGACACAAGACTTGGGTTTTGCAAGGAAGACATTTTGGAAGTAGTGGAAGCAGCACATGCCCATGACTTGCGAAAGAAGCGAAGACTTGAAAGAAGAGAGAAGAAAGCAAACCAAAAGACTATGAAGAAAATCAAAAGGACTTGAAGGCTTTAGAAATAGGATATCTATGGCATGTCAATACTTTGTTGTGTATTTAAGTCGTCTGCAAAGGATTCTACTCATTGCTTGGTGGAAATTACATTTCATGGCGGCTCGCGCAGCTCATCCGCCGCACAGGTGTGAACCCTGAAAAACAACCCACAAGGGTTGAAAAGAGAATAGGTTTGAAAAGGAAAAAGAGTCGCCACCTTATTTTTTAAAGGAAAGGCAAAAACAAGTCTTTTGGAAACCAAGGAAACTAGGGATTCAGAGGCTAAGTTATGACATGGGAAGGTTCTAGGCAAAGCCTATAGGCACCCATGTCACCTTTTCGGTCTCTTAGTTTATTTGGGCTAAATTAAAGTCTTACCATACAAAAATCAGCAAGTATATCATCACAAGAATTGCATGCATATAATATATTCCATCCATAATAAACAAACAAAAACAAAGAAAACAAAACAAAACTAGGATACTTAGATCCTAGGGCGGACTTGAACCTCAAAGCGCCTACGTACCATGTAGCGAAATACATGGATCAAAGTCCACGTAGTTCGAAGAGAATTAGGGTTAAATCCTAATATAAACCTATAGTAAAAACCCTAAGTTTCCTTATTTGAAAGATAGAAAATATGGTATTTAAACCGAGTTTGAAATAGAAATAGCTTCCACGATATGGAAACTTTGAGAAAAAGGCAACTTTATTTTAACAAGGAAACCTCTAGTAATTCACCATGGATTCATATTAAGAAGTAACCCTAAAAAGGGAGAAGGTAAAAGTTAAGGAAGAAAGAAGTGAATTGGGGCACTTCCACACCCTACTTAGCTTTGGCAATTACTCCAAGCAAATAGCAAGCTTAAGCAATTATAGCCCTATTTGCAATGAGGCAATTATCGCACCTGTTTGCACCCTTACACGTGCTCAAAACAAGACAAAAAGAAGAACAAAGAAATCTGGACAAAATAGTATTAAAGCCTAAATTCATCCACTAATCATGCAAATAACATAAACAGTGAATAAAACTAAACCTTAATGCAATCCTAACACTAAGACATGCATAAAAACCCTAAAATCCACTAACATGAATGCAAAAATATCATAATTATTCTATATGCAAGACATACATAATAACCATGAAGAAAAATCAACAAAGAAGCCTATGTTAACATGCTATATGAAACTAACCTAAAACAAGGACGATAGGAACCCTAAACTCACAATCATGCTTAAAAACCTATAGAATAGCTCTAAAGCATGCATAACTCATGAAGAACAGTATTCAAACCATGTATATTAACTAACTAAAGCTATAACACATGATAAAAAACTCAACTTTAGCATGCAATAGTCCTATTCTACAAGAAATCCTAATTTGAACTTGAATAGAAGAGAGTTTTACCTTAGGAAGAGCTTCCTTGCTGCTGTAGAGACTCTCTTCTTGACTTGTGGATGACTTAAACTAAGCTTCTTCAAAGCTACAGCAGGAACTCCAACTCTCCTTTAGCTCTCTCTCTCTTATTCTCTCTCAAACACTCGGGTTTAATCATAAAGTGGCCTCCGATTGCCCCCCTTAGTGCTGAAGCATAAGGGGGTATTTATAGAATTCAATTAGGATAAATCAATTGCTAGGATTAAAACCCTAAAAATTAATTCAAGGGTTATTAGAGACTCCCTTGGTGCTTAAGAAACTCAAAAGTTACCAAAAATTAGAAGGAAAGTCGTCCAAAAGAGTCCCAAGCCGTCAAAATAGGGAAGGAATCCTGTTTCAGAAAAAATAGGTAAGTAGCCTCGGGTGACCACCAGGCCTTGGGTGGCTAGCCACCAGGGGCTGGGCGGCTAGGCTCCCGGGCTTGGGTGGTCACCCGAGCCCACTTCAGTTTTTTGACTTTTTTGGACTCTGTTGCCTTCTAGGAGTGTTTTAGGGTCAAATTAACTCCAATTTTGATGAAACGAAAGCCAAAACGACCGTGTTTCGATGAGGAATACATTTTTGAACATTTTAGGGTGAAAACCATTAACCACAGGGGCATGGTTAGGTTTGACAAAGGCGGTTAACCGCTA
>JBBPBK010000125.1:0-70000 GCA_039720395.1 Liquidambar formosana | reverse complement strand
TGGTTCATCCCGCATCGCCAGTTCTGCTTACCAAAAATGGCCCACTTGGAGCCCTTGATTCTGTAGTGCAGCTCAATGGAGCAGCCACGCCGTCCTACCTATTTAAAGTTTGAGAATAGGTCGAGGGCGTTGCTCCCCCGATGCCTCTAATCATTGGCTTTACTCGATAGAACTCACACGTGGGCTCTAGCTATATTGAGGGAAACTTTGGAGGGCCCAGCTACTAGATAGTTCGATTAGTCTTTTGCCCCTATACCCAAGTCAGACGAATGATTTGCATGTCAATATCGCTGCGGGCCTCTACTAGAGTTTCCCGCCAATCAGCTTCCTTGCGCCTTACGGGTTTACTGGCCCGTTGACTCGCACACATGTCAGACTCCTTAGTCCGTGTTTTAAGACAAGCCGAATGGGGAGCCCACAAGCCGATGTCAAGAGCACGCAGGTGCCGTGGCATGCTATGATAGTGCGCGTTGCTTGCCACGATCATGGCAATGATATCTCCATAGGCATATCGACAGCTCGGGCTTGGGTCGCCACCACAATCCACGTTATGGACCCCAGAAAAATTAAGGCCCATGTGGGTTTGAAAAGGGAATCACCACCTCATTTTTTAAAGGAAAAGAGGAAAACCCTAAAATGTTTTATTTTCCAAAATAAGTGACTCCATGTTTAAAAATAGAAAGGCAAAAAGTCTTTTGGAAACCAAAGATTGTGAATTCGGAGGCTAAGTTACGATATGAGAAGGTTCTAGGCAAAGCCTATAGGCACCCATATCGCCCTAAACAGTCTCTTAATTTAATTGGGCTAAATCAAAGTCTTAAACACATACAAATCATCAATTATCATAAAAAAAAACAGCATGCATATCATCCATTCATTCATCCATATAAGCAAATAAATCAAAGAAAAATAGAAAAGAGGAAGAGGGGAAAGACAACCAAGGATACTTAGTATCCTAGGGCGGACTTGAACTTCACGAAGAGCGCCTACGTACCGTGTAGTTATAGATGTTAGGAATCGTAAAAGAGGGAAAAATCGAAGTGCGGAATATAAAAATTTTTCCTACAATTCCACAGCCCATGAATCTAACTATGCATAATACAAAAACAAAACCTTAACTCCAAAGAGGGTTAGAACACTTACAGTTTAATTGTCTTCTCCTTTTTGCTCCAAGCTTCGAATCTGGACAGCAACATAGTAGCAATCCAAGTGTATTGCCTCCAACGGTATCCACACCTAGCTAGAGCTTCAAGTCCTTTCCTTCTTTCCTTTGTTGTTGCTGGAGTAGGAGAAGAGAAGAGAGAGAGAGAGAGAGAGAGAGAGAGGGCTGTGAAAATTTCGACTAGCCCTTGGGAGCTTCTAAAATTCATGATGTCATATATCATTAGAAGCTTTGTAAAGCCTCTAATAGGGCCGACCATGAGGAGGCACTTCTAACCCTAATAGGTTTTGTGTAATTACTCTTAATTACACAATAACCCCCTTAGTTTATATCATATACAAACTAAGCCCTTAAGAACTTTCTTTTATTCATTTATACCTTTTCTCTTATAGACTTTAAAGCTCTTCTTAGCATGATCAGTGTGTGACCCATTGGGTTCACATCATCAAGTAGTAAGAATAGCACAAGGTGTGCACAATGGAACTCTTTACATTTAGGGTCTAATTGGAACTCCTTCCAATTCCTTAATTGATTATAACTCACTTATATCAATTAGGGCTTCTACTAACCATAAATAACACCTAGCATATGGTTCATGGTGTTGTCCTTAATGAGGCAAATAAGTATCTAACAAGGAAACCTTCAATTATAATTTATAGCTTACAATTACATCCTTCCATTTACACAATGTCTCCACTTGAACTAATAAGACATGGAAGTCTGTCAAGTCCCTAGTTCAATTACTTTATACTCATTCATAAATATCAACTCAATTGTGAACTTATGGAAACTCCTTTCTATATTTATACTGCCATGGCCATGGACTAAATGAGTTACATTATGAATGCTATATGAAACATTCTCTCTCTTTTTCCTGATAGTAATGGATTCCTTGTTGATCATTCACATGCCTTCATATATATAGCAGTTGGGCTAATGAACACCTTTACAGACCCTTGATTAGGATCTGCACTTAGTGTTATCAAACTTCTAAAGCTATGAGCATAAGACAACTATGGTGTCTCAGGTCTAAGGATTACTTGTACCACTATAACAATGAGAAATTGATTGATAGGCAGGTTAAAACTTCATTCAGTTTATCTCACATCTTTGGTCACATTCAGTGTACCTATTCTATTAATAGGCACCCACCTATTGGTTCTAGTGTCTCCACACAAATTGCTTAAGACCAACTATCCTCCTATAGAGTCAACTTAACAAGTGCTAGTCCTATGGTTCATTACTATCCATTAAAGTGAACCTTCAACTAGGAATGATTTAGGAGTTTAGTACAGAGATATATCTACAGTCTCAAAATTACAACTCTTTGTAATTCCATATTCTCAACTCCAACTCCATGGACATATTATGTAAATATAAATGATGCATATAAACATAATAGAATAAGCCCTTTTATTAAATTAAATATAAGAAATTAATTTAGCCCAATTAAACTTTATAGAGTCTAGCCCACAAGTCCCTAGTGGAGTTGCTAAACTGTGAACCCCAAAAAGTGGCCCATAGGATTGAGAAAAAAGAAAAAAGGTGTTGCCACTTTTTTTTTTTAAAGGAAACAAGGAAAACCCTAAAAACCTTTTGTTTAAAGAAAACAATTGAATGACTCCATATTTAAAAATGGAAAAGCAAAAACTAGTCTTTTGAAAACCAAAGAAACTAGGGATTCAGAGGCTAAGTTATGACATGGGAAGGTTCTAGACAAAGCCTATAGGCACCCATGTCACCCTAATCGATCTCTTAGTTTAATTGGGGTAAATTAAAGTCTTATCATACAAAAATTAGCAAATATCACATCAAGAGTTGTATGCATATGATATATTCCATCCATTCATCCATTCACTCATGCACAATAAACAAATAAAATAAAGAAAAGAAAAGTAAAAGAAAATTAGGATACTTGGATCCTAGGGCGGACTTGAACCTCAAAGCGCCTACGTACCATGCATAGAAATACATGAATCAAAGTCTACATAGTTCGAAAAGAATAGGGTTATAACCTATTTTGAACCTATGGTAAAAACCTGAAATTTCCTTATTTGAAAGATAAAAAATTTGATAAGTAAACCAAGTTTGAAAATAGGCAACTTCCACAAGATGGATACTTTTGATAAAAAGGTACTTTAATCAACAAGGAAACTTTTAGAAATCACCATATATCCATATTAAGAAATAATCCTAAAAGGGAAAAGAGAAAGATTAGGGAAAGAAAGTTAGGGCACTTTTATACCCTACTTACCTTTATTCAATTATCTCCAGGCAATAGCAAGATTGAGTAATAGCAACCTTATTTGCAATAAGGCAATTACCACACCTATTTGCACCTTTATACGTACTCAAAACAAAGCAAAAAGAAGAAGATAGAAATCTAGATAGAATTGAATTAAGGCCTAAAATCATCCATTAATCATGCAAATAATAGGAATAATGAATTTACATAAACCCTAATTCAACCCTACATGCAATGATCTAGCTAACATGCATAGAAACCTAAAAATCCACTACTATGAATGCAACACTCATCATGATTATTCTACATGCATAACATATGTAACAATCATCAGAAGAAACGACTCAAAAACCCTAACCTAGCATGCTATATGAAACTTACATGAAATATGGATAATGAAAACCCTAGAATTACAACTATGCATTAAAACCTATGAATTAACTCGAAAACATGCAAAACTCATCATGGATATCATTATTGTCACATATATTAAGTAATAGAAACATCAATCTATGATTAAAAAAAATCATAACAGTTGCATACAATAAAGCTAACCTAAGAGAAAACCCTAATTTTAGCCTTAAAGGTTTAGAGCAAACCTTGGATTAAGCCTCCTTTATTGCTATAGAGACTCTCTCTTTCACTTGTGAACAACTTGAAACAACTCTCTCCAAGCCTCCAGCAAGAACTCCAACTCTCCTTTAGAACTCTCTCTCTTATTCTCTCTTAGACCTTAGGTTTAATGCATAAAAGTGGCCCGTTTAATGCTAAAACATAGTGGGGTATCTATAGAGTTTAGGTGGGATAAATCAATGGCTAGGATTAAAACCCTAAGAATTAATTCAAGGGTTATTAGAAACTCCTTTGGGGCTCAAGGAACTTAAAAGTTACCAAAAATTAGAAAGAAAATCGTCCAAAAGAGTCCAAATCCGTCAAAATAGGGAATAGAGTCCCACTTCAACAAAATTAGGAAGGTGGCTAGGGTGACCACCTAGGCTAGGGTGGCTAGCCCCCTAGGCCTAGGCGGCTAGCCACCCAAAACTGGGGTGTCACCTAAGCCCGCTTCAGTTTTTCTTCCTTTTTCGAACTCCTTTCCTTCTAGGAGTGTTGTAGGGGTCAAATTAAATCTGATTTTGATGAAATAAAAGCCAAAACAACTGTGTTTCGATGAGGAATACATTTGTAAACATTTTAGGACAAAAACCACTAACCATGGGTGCATGGTTAGGTTTTACAAAGGCAATTAACTGCTATACACTACTATTGCAAAGCATAGGTATACACATAGGATCGAACCAAATGCTTTCCAAACCAAAATTGAACATTCCAAAACACTTTTAGGGATAAAATAATGATAATTGAAGTCAAATTAAAAAGAATTAAGTGGTAACTGTGAGCCATTTAAGCCAACCCGAAATGGGCCTTTTAACTAACTTAAACCATTATGAGCCATTTTAACTCTAATCCATTGATTCACCAAATTGAACCTAGAAATACCTCATATGCATCAATATGAACTCCAATTGACAATTTGGAGATTATTTCAAGGTCAAATGGAAAGTTTGTGACCTAAAAGACCATTATGCCCCTCAAGTCACAAAAGCTCCTATCAGCCCTCAAGATCAACTCCAAATTGAACCAAAAGTCATATCCATTATCCTAAGGACTCTAAAAACCTAATGCAAATGACTAGATTAAAATAAAAAATAAAAACTGTTGGCCCCAAGGTTATATAACCAAGGGCATATCCGAGATTTTGATGATAACAAAGGATCGATGTAAGTACTAATGGTTTATTTGTCAAGATTATAATCAAAGCTAGGTACTCGAGCATATGGATCCAAAAGAAGCATAAAGATATATGCATATCATGGAACTCAAAGCACACATGCTTGTGATGTCAAGGACAATCAAGCGCAAGAACATACGAGCATAGAAAGCATGCAAAAGACCTACGATCACTCAAGACCAAGCTAGCATCGTCAATGAAGATACTTATATAGCTATGAGTGAGGTTATTAGGTTTTTGATGTACTTGATTGCTCAAATGATCGCTCCATTGACCTAGATGGACCTTAGGATCCTTGGGTAAACTTAATTTATCACTTGAACAAGGCCTAAGTTGATACAAATGAACTTGATCGATTTAAATTTGTGATATATCCATTATAGTTCATTTCTGCCCATTTCAGTCGACTCCTTTCTCAAATCAGTCGACTCATTTAAGCAGAAGAGGTCCCCTGCTCCTGTCTTTTGGTTCTGCTCAAATCAGTCCACTGAATTCCCAATTCAGTCGACTGATTTAGCAAATCAGTGGACTGAATTGAGTATTCAGTCGACTGATTGTGCGATCTCAGAACTCCAACGGCTAGTTTTTGAAAGGTTGTTGAGGCATTAAATGCCACCAAACGGCTCTTTCCCGGCATTTATTGCACCAAACGGTCATATTATGCCTAATGCCTATATAAACAATGATTCAAATGCATTTATGAGGATCAATACAAGAGAATTCATTGTTTTCATTCTTCTAGCCCTAAATTCATTAAGAGCATTCATTGAGCAAATCAATTAGAAGAGAGCTGAGCTTTAATCTCTGTGTTATTCACTCTTAAAGAGAGTTTCTTTGTACACACATTACATCTCTACAAACTTGTAATCAAGGGTTGGTGATAACCCCATTCTTTGCACTTGAAGAAGTGTGGCTGAACAAGTGTTGGTTGAAAGCACTTGATTTGTAAAGGTTTGCTGCTCCACCTTGAAGGAGAGTGATAGTGGATTGGTGAATCCTCAAGCGAGCTCTTGAGGCGAGGACGTAGGCGGGAAGGCTGAACCTCGTTAAATCTTGTGTTTGCATTCTCTTTCTCTTATTCTCTTTACTGTTTATTATTGAGAATATCTCTATTTGCCATAATCTGATTTTAGCTTGCTATCATATTTTTTAATTGGCCAATAACCCTATTCACCCCCCCCCCCCCTCTAGGGTTGTTTACTTGGGACAACAAAAACCTACATGAAATGACAAACCCTAGTAAGGTTGTGCAAAAATGGGGTGTGACAATAGGCTTAGTCATCTCATAACCAAGTTACAATTGCTACATTTAAATGAGAGTCTCTGCATTTCTTGTATTCTTGGAATACGTTGCATTTGCTCTAATTAGTCATTTAAATTCAGAAATCAAATTTCTAGAATGTCTTAAATGATCTAGTTAAGAAATAAGTTCCAAAATTAATCTAGCAACTCTTGCTCTATTAAATTTTTAAAGGCAACTTATTATCTACATAACTTTCTGCTTTCTTTTAGATTACACTAGAATAAAAAGCAAAGAAGGAGCAGAACTAACTAACAATTTAGTTTAGAGCATGAACCAAGACCTCAAAAGTTTGGTTCTTCTAGGAAAACTGACACTTTATCAATTTCCTTTTACAATACCTTATGTTTGCTACAAAATAATTATATTTCTTTGTCTTCGACTTTTCAAGACTAGCTTCCCTCTATGCTTCAATTTCACATCTAGCTTCTCAAGTTTTTCTATGTAGTTAATCATCTTCAAAAGATTGATTATTAATAAACAACCTTTGTTAAATCCTAGTTTAGAAGAAATCGTTTATATGCACTATACTTTATAGTACAATTTTGCTCACCATACAACCATTGTATGTGATGTAGGACATCAGAAGCACTTGTATTTGACTAATTTTGCTTCTGAAGCTTATTAGTCATTAACACTATCATATAGCATGACAACAGAATGCCAATTGTGCATTTTGTCTATTGCTTCATAAGCAAGTTCCAATCATTTAGCCTCTAGGGAACATACACCTCACATGATAGTTTCTTGGAATACTTCCCTAGTTAAGTTAAACCCATCATTCACACAAGTATTGTCACGCCCCGACTCGGAGAGTCGACACATGGATAAAAGTCAAAGTAAAAAGGTGTACACGTGGATAAGTCAGAGTATAAAAGTTGCGGAAGACTTAGTCAAATCCACGTGTATTTTTTTTTTTTTAATATTTTTAATAATAATGGTGCCAGCTCATCAATAATACCCAAATAATTAATATGAAATGTTATGCTCACACATCATGCTCATAATAATATATGGTCTCAAAATAATGCCAACATCCCTGGCACATAGGTTGGATTCAAACTATTCAAGGTTCATTAAGTAATAATGGTAATAACAATAATAATAATAGAAATGTCCATACATCAAAATAACATAGTCTCTATGTAATGCACGTGCATCTATCCTCATCCATGACTATGTTAGTATGCCACCTTCAAGTTCCAACCTCAAATTATGCCACTAGGCATCCGCCATCGGCAAACCCTCACTCATCACCTGATCATCTGAAATAATAATAGGATGAGCTGCAAAGCCCAATAGGAAATATGTGTGGATTCTATACAATTAATATATGTGCAGATACATGGTATATGAATTAAAATCATTTAATAACTCAAAATCAAATATCAGTCACAAATCAATACTTTGTGTGGGTTTTGAGTTAATTTCCCAAAATTCTCATAGTATCTCCAATTCCCAAAACTATGGGATCAAACCATGCATCAACCGTCGCTAATCACAGGTTACGTCGTCACGTCAACCCCCGGCTCAGCCAAGCACGAAAATAACCAACACCTACGCGGCGTTCTTCCTCGAGGGCTTCAGGGTCTTTCACCCAAGGGCACTTTACCCTGCTTGCTATTCGCGGAGTATTCTCAACGCAGGACACCACTTCATTGTGATGCCCCCACCCGTTTGATGCATACCAAGACCCAAGGTCCATATATCCAAAGCATTTTCCATCATTCAAATAAATATCCGAGTGTCCAAAAGTATCCATAAACATGTTTGATAAATTTCTAGAATTTCAGTAACATTTCTAAAGCATTTCCAAGTAAACAACATTTATAAAGCATTTTCCCAAGATCCAAGTATCATGAAAATTCCACACATTTAACAGATATTTCACAATAACATTTAAACGAGTATATAACCATGTATCTTTAAGGAACAATATAAAACAGTCGTATCAAATGATATATTGAAGGATTCCATAAATTTTGAACAAGTAATAAAATATTTGGTTATAAATCAGTGGGAAAATCCAAAAATATCATTAAGGCATTTAAAATCACATTTATAGAACAACACCATATTAAATGTAAAGAAGCCACATTTCCTACCTCAATTGCGAGCAATACCAACCCAAAACCACGTGATAGACACTGACAATGCGAATGCAGCGTTAATGCTCCCTAGGGTCCTCCCGAGGACCGATAAAATCTGATAATTATGCATATGTAATCTTTAGGTAAATTTCAAAATAAATATAACGCACTCAAAAATTACTATTGGCCTTCTAACAGTAAACTATGGTCCCAAAATCTTCAAAATAATTTTTAAAACACTCTCTATAATTTCTGGGAATTTTCTGTAATTTTTGGAATTTTCTGATATTTTCTGGAATTTTTAATAAATATTAATTTGGCCAAAAAGTCAAACTACAGTCAAACTTGGTCAAAATGATCAACTAAGGGTCCCACATGGTAGGGCCTTCCAAGACGAGTCCAACGGTCAAATTTGGGGTTCATATGATTATCGTATGGCTTTTAAATGCGTGAGAACACGGTAAGGTACACAGATGCACCCACACAGGATCATAGACCTATGGGGTCATCTTCAACCTCCCGCGGGTTGAATTGTGTAACCGGGTTACACCGTGTGTTCAACGGGCCAACTTCGACGATTAATATCTCCCTTGTTTCTTAACCGTTTTCAGTGATTCAAGTGTCGAATCGAAGCTCATGCAAAGTACTACGTGCGACTATAAATTGTTCATTCAGAATCTTATAAAATCATATTCGTTTTTAAGCCTAAAGTTTCGGGTTTTCATGATCCAAAATTCTAAAATTTCTAAAACTTCAACCTACAGTCAATTTCTCTAAAATTTGACACTACCATGGTGTTCCTTGGTCCCAAAAACATAAAATATGATCATCCTTTCTAAGAATAACATAAGAAAATAAAATTGCATATACATATATATATATATATATATATATATATATATATATATATGAAATCAACGATAGAGGAGGTGAGGATTTTACCTCACTGAGAGAGTTCCACGAACTCAGCCAAAAAACCTCTACTAGACCACTCTGTTTTTTTTCTCCTCTGTTCTTCCTCAATTTCTCTCTCTCTGTTGCTCTTTCTCTAACTCTCTGTCTCGATCCCTCTATACATATAAATATAACCAAAGCAGATGCCAGTGGTAGGTGCAGCTAATGATTCCTCTATACATATATATATATATCCAAAGCAAACGCAAGTGGTGGGTGCGGCTATGGGTGCGGCTAATGATCCCTCTATACATATATATATATCTGAAGCAAATGCAAGTGGTGGGTTCAGCTAATGATCCCTCTATATATATAAATAATTCAGGTCATCACAAGTATGCTCATCTTAACATATACCTCACATGATAGTTTCTTGGTATATATTAGTTTTACACTCCATGATATCTTAAATGTGATAGTTTCAAGTAGAATCTTTAATATAGGTAGCTCCTACATGTTTGCAACTAGGTACCCACATTAAGGGACTCTAGATGACCCTATAATGATGGAAGGTAATGAAGAATTCATTCCTTAATCTCTTCTCCATTTACAACTTAATCTTTTAGACAAGAGGGGTTTAAAAGGTCTTATCATTATTTAAAACATACATCTAATGCATCAAAATTTAAACATATAAATTATGCTATTTATAATCATACATCTCATGCTTTTATAAATCATACATCTCATGCTATAATATATCATACATCACATGCTATTATATATCAACATAAATAAAGTACTATATTTTGATATTAGTCCCTAAGTGAATAGGTAAGATATACCAAACTATGGTATTGGAGCTAATACAATTATCTCATAAATTAAAGTTCCCACTATGATGATTATGAACTTTTAGGTGATTTAATCTAAGCTAATAGACTAAATCCAAGGTCCATGGGTAAGTGTAGGTGATCGTATAACATTCAATTGAAAACATGCATGCTCTCTTGAAAATCTTCTCTAAGTTTTCAAGTCCTTCAATGTCCACCATTTGCTTGTTGGGCTCCACCATGTTCCTTAGTGTACTCTCGATTACAAAACATTTACATAATTTGAAGAATGGGATACATAAGAAGAATGGGATACATAAGGAGAATGTGGGGTACACAAGAGAATGATAGAGAGAGAGAAGGTGGCATACAAGCCCCAATAAAAATTACATCACCAATAATAAATTACAACCCTTTAAAAAATATTACAACCCATAAAGTAAGACGGCCAATCACAATGGTTTATTTGGCCATAGTCCATAATCATCATCCATCCATACATACAATCATATTGCATAATAAAGAAATAACTGTAAACAATAAAACATATGGGCATTATGGTTTCCCAAACCCTAAACCCTAATTGCATTAAATGTCCTAATTAAAACCCTAACTCATTAATGCCTATGATTGGTCATTAGTTGACCAATCATTAAACCCTAGGTTTAATACCACTAATGATTAGCATTAAGGTTTCTTTTAATGCTAATCATGGTTTTAATTACAATAATTAAATGCATTGCTAGGGTTTCATAAACCCTAAACCCTAGGCTCGTTAATGACAATATTTAAACCCTAAACCATTAATGACAATAATTGGCCATTAATGTCCAATCATTAAACCCTGGGTTTAAGTCAATTAATTAATAGAATTAGGGTTCAATTAATGCATTAATTAGATTAGGGTTATATTAATTAAAATTAGGGTTTCATCATTAAACCCTAAGGCTGCCGCCACAAGGGAGGAGGTTGCCGTGGGAAAGAGGGGACTACCGGACCCACCACTGGCAGTGGCAAGCTCCGGCGTCCCTTGGGGTGCATGCTTGGGTTAGGGCTAAGCCCCTAGGTGAGGGTTTGGGTGGTCTAAGGGGCTGTATGGGTCAATTTCATAAGGGTTTCTAAAACCCTAGTTGCTGCCACTCATGAAGGAGATGCTTCAAGGTCACTTTCATGGCTTCCACACCTCCAAAACAACTCCTCAAGTGGAGGCAGCTGTTATGTCATGTCCCTACATGATTTTCTAACATAATGGAAGAAGAATGGATGATCAAATCATTCCCAGTTGACCCACACAATTCGTTTTACAGAAATCAGCCTAGTTTTTATAGAAAATTGTTGCAGGTCGCAAACACTCTTAAAACCCAGCAAGCTCTCATTGTTGGGGTTTCAAATCAATTATTCTAGTATCCTACATGTCTTAGGAAACTAATGAAATTGGTTTCATGCAAGTTGGAGCTTCCTAGCTCAAGTTCTAAACAAAACTCCATTGATGACCTTTTTACAGAAAATTCTGCTATGCTGTTTTTGTAGAAACTTCAAACTTTTTGAATCTTTTTCCATCAAAACTCTTTCGAAACTTCAAGATTATTATACATACATTATGTATAATGTATCTACATCAAATTAGCATAAATTTTATAGGGGTAATTGATCAAATCAATTTCAAGAACCCTAGGGTTTCTAAACCCTAGGTTCGGCCCCATTGAAGAACACCAAACTCCTCCTTCTTAATTGGATTTTTATGCGTCAAATACATATATAAAAATTATATAAACAGAATATATAATTATGTTTAATCATCATATGATTTACATACATCAAATTAATAGAAGAAGATGATGAAGAAGAACCTAGGGTTCCAAACCCTAGGTTTGGCCAACATGAAGAAACCCTAGCTTTCCAAAAACTTAGTTCTTGCATCTTAATCCAATTATGATGCATCTGAATAGTCGAGAACCCTTCCCTACCATGTCTAGAACATAACCCAAGTGGTGACAACCATTGCCATGCCTTTGATCACCATCAAAAGGTCATAGTTGCTGCTATCACATCATTCCTGCGTAAAACTATCTTCCTGGACAGTCTGTAGTAAAAAAATCATAACTTTTACTACAAAACTTGGATTGATGCGCCGTTTATTGGGTTGGAAAGCTGATTCAAAGAGCTTTCTAACCATATATGGCTTGAAACTTTTGGAGAAGGACTCAGATTTCGGCATGCAAAACAAGATGACAGTTTTTCATGGCTACCATGAAAATTGTTCATAACAATTTTATAAAACCCTAGTTTTCTTAAAACTTATTAGGACACCATTATCCAATTAATCGTCTTCCTCTTCTCATCAACAACCCTGAAGCACAGTATCATCCTCTTCACTTCTTGCTACTCTTCTTGGCAACCTGAGGTTCGACGATCGCATCCTCCTCCTAATACTAGATAGATCGTACAGTAGGCCTCCCTCCCATCATCTTCCACTTTTCGTCAACAACCTCGAAGCATGGTATCATCCTCCTCTCAACGTGTTGTCAACATCTCCTAAATGTAAGTCTACTTTACCCTATTTCGACTGTCAACATCTCATAAAGGGAATGTGGGGTACATAAGAGAATGATGGAGAGAGAGAAGGTGGCATACAAGCCCCAATAAAAATTACATCACCAATAATAAATTACAACCCTTTAAAAAATATTACAACCCATAAAGTAAGACGGCCAATCACAATGGTTTATTTGGTCATAGTCCATAATCATCATCCATCCATACATACAATCACATTGCATAATAAAGAAATAACTGTAAGCAATAAAACATATGAGCATTATGATAACTCTAGTAATTAGTTCACATTAAATAAAACCCAATGATCAATTAAATAAAACTCATAATCAATCCATAAAGCCACATGCTATGTCACATCTCTCACACGCCACATCACGACACAGCCGGCTTGTTCAGGTCAAGATAGGCGGCGCACATGTACACACATGTGAGGTTGAAGTTTTGAAACTTCTACAAATAAACACACATTTCTAACAATCTCTAGTTTTGGTACATTACTAGGCCTAGGATTGGCCCTTGACCATGTTGTTGGGCGTGTCAGTGTTTCCCTCACCGACCAACAAAAAATTCGAAACAAAATAAAGATCATTGTCAATCCTAATCCGGTGGTCTTGTTTAGATATCAAGAATATAATGATCAGCTTCCTTGCCTTTTTTTTTTATTTTTTATTTTTTGGGATCGAGGCTTTCATCACCCTTGGTGAACTTGATCAAATTAAATCTCACCAACTCACTGTCCATTATATGTGGCTTGTAAGGAAATTACCACTCGAAGCCCATGTGCTTGGATGATCTGAAATGAACCACTCTAGTGCACTGCGTGCACAAATCGTGGCGGTTTATTAAGTGGTTTAGTGAAAATATTGAACCATTAGAAAGTGCCTTACTGGACCAGTCACCACAACCCATTAATCTGACTAGCTTAAAAACTCCACTCTTTGCTAGAAGAAGTTCAGGAGGCTTACTGGAGTTTAGCAGCCCTCATCCATAATGTCCTGCATATTTTGATGCAGCTTATTATGGTCAAATTTCTTCTTGCCCCCCATCCAATTGCCGCTCAGAAGCTTCAAAAATGGCTAGGATGCCAACACTTTCTCACATTGACATTGCTTGGAATAGGGAGCAGAGTTGGAGATGTAATCTTTGATGTCCTGCTTTCTCATGTATTAGATCTTTGGCTCTTTCTTGTTGCTAGGGGTATTTTCCTTTTGTTCGTCTTTCACTTGTGGCCTAATGATAAATTGGCGCCACTACGTTGCCGACAAAAAAATTTAAAAAATAAAAAATAAAAACGTGTTCAATTTTACCTGGTGACAAAAAAATTATGAATGGACAATGTAGATGACTGCACATATTTTCCCTTTCACTTCGCACACATCCACCCATCTGACTGAACATAGCAGAAAGAACATGACAGACTCAATCCTAGTTCCCAATATGTCCAGTATTAGAGATAAAATGAGAGATAAGGTGCGTAGCTGATCAAGAGCAAAGCCAGGAAACTACTTCAGGTGAAGCAATTTATTACAAATTATTACATTTTAATGATCACTTTTTAACTTAATACCATATAAAAGATATTTTTGTCAACTTATTACAAATTGACTGTATATATATTTCAAAATGACTACTAATTTCTTTTATTTGGTATTAAGTTGAGAAATGATTATCCAAAAAGCAAAATATTAAGAATTATTTTATTTTATTTTTTAATTTTCAGGTGGGACAAACACCCCACCTCCTACTACACTGGCTTCACCCTTAATGTTGATGTCTAGTCCTCCTTCCCCATCTTTCTCATTGTTAAAAAAAAGAGGGGGGCTGGGGTGTTTGGGTGTTTGGTGAGGTGAGAATAGTTTGAAGAATAGGTGCCACTATGTTGCTGTCTTGCCGACCAAAAGACAAAAAAAAGGTGTTCAATTTTACCTAATGACAACAAAATTATGAATGGACAATGTAAATAACTATGCACATATTTTCCCTTTCACTCCGCACACATCCACCCACTTGACTGAACATAGCAAAAAGAGCATAACAGACTCAATCCCAGTTCCCAAGATGTCCAGTATTAGAGGAGGTAAAGTGAGATGCTGATGTCTGGTCCTATGACTTCTCCCTCCCCATCTTTCTCATTGAAAAAAAAAAAAAAAAAGAAGGGGGGGGGGGGGGGGGGGGGGGGGGGGGGGTTTGAGTATGAAGAATAGGCTTCACAATGTTGCCGTCACTTGCCCAAAAAAAAAAAAACACTTGTTCAAATTTACCTAATGGCAAAAAAATTATGAATGGACAGTGTAGATAACTATGCACATATTTTCCACTTCACTTCGCACACATCCACCCACCTGATAGAGCATAGCAAAAAGAGCATAACAGACTCAAACCCAATTCTCAAGATGTCCGGTATCAGAGGTAAAGTGAGCTGTTGATGTCTGGTCCTGTAACTTCTCCCTCCCCATCTTTCTCATTGTAAAAAAAAAAAAAAAGGGATGGGGGGAGGTAGGTGGGTGGTGAGGTGAGAATAGTATGAAGAATAGCAGCTAGTGGTGCTCACAAAATACTTAACGCTGAGCGCTTTGATATCATTTACTTAACAATCTGGTTGAAAGAGACGTGCATAATCCAAGCAAGTTTACTTTCTTTCACTGGTCTCAAACGCATTCACAATTAAAATTCATCCACAACAATAATCTTGACTTACTTTTCTAAGTCCATAAAATTCTAATATTTCCATTTGATAAATCGCATGCATTATGAAAAAACTGTTTCTGCATAGAACCTATAAAAAGAGCACAAAAAATATCTGTGAATAATTAATGCTTACGCTTAGAACATTTATGGCGGTTATCTTCATCCGGTGCTCCACATTTGTAACAGAAAGAAAAATTACACCTGTGATCATTCACAAAAAGGGGGAAAAAAATCAAACAATTTACCTGGTCACAGCTTGGTCACATAATAACAAGAGAAATTTCACAATTAAATAATATCAAACTTGCAATTTAGATTAAAATGTTCAGATGAGAAAACATATCTTCAAGGTTGATGAAATTCAAGAAAAGTTAAGAACCATGCACCTAAATGACATCTCAGTATTTTTGAACATGCCATCCTGAAGGTATTATTCCCCAGAAAAGATAAATGCACTATGAACAAAGCCGTTACTAACAACAAAGGGAGTGACTATAAGACAGCAATTTTCCACTTACATGAATTATAACCACGTGATAGATCTCTGAAAAGTCCAAAAGAATTCACAAAACTTACAATATTGCCATGTTTATGGGAAAACAGGTTTCTAATTAGACAGGGTTATGGACTCGGTGGGTGAACCCACATAGGTATTGGTGCCACATACACATGAGGTGAACAAAGAGGCATAAATTTACTATATATATTTGTAATGCTGAATGAAAGAATTTCATATGGAGTAACAAAAAAAAAAAAAAAAAGGGAAAGGAAAAGGCTGAGAAGATGACCCTTCATCATAAAAATGTATATACATCAAACATCTTTGCAAAAAATGCTGCTGTCTTATTGATATGAAAACTTTTAAAATACTCCATGCAATTTTGATTTATGAACTCAACAATAAATTCCCTGCCAAACCCCCCCCCCCCCCAAAATAAAAAGAAAAATTCAATAATTCCATGTAGTTTATGGCATTTACATAATAACAACAATATATTTCCTAATATTTCACTCTGCAAATTTTGTAATACTAGTTTTACAGTAATATTTTTTAGTGAGCTTTAGCATGCACACAGGTGGCATGCCCTCAAATTTAGAAAATTAATAGATTTGTATATGAGGATTTCTAAAATTATCAGTAAGATCAATCCAGATGTATTACTAAAATTCTTTTTGTTACTGTTTTTCTTCTTTTCTTTTCCTTTTTTTTTTTTTTTTTTTGTTTTTTTGGGTAAATCTACAATTTATGACAGTGTTCTAATTTGGGAAAGAATTTTCTCTTTCTTTACATTTATTGTTTAGCTAAATTTTTCAAAACATATTTAATTTGTTTCCTGACCTATGCAATACATAGTTCAAACAGCTTATTTATTACTTATTTATTTATTTATTTATATATATTCTTGTCAGCGAAAAGCAAATATTTTTATTAATAAGGAAGAAGGAATATTATACCCAAACTATGAAGGTGTCACAAGCACCCTGCAACACCTAAAAAGTAAACCCTTCTGAAAACAGAGAAAAACAGGGGATAACCCCTAATACAAGTAAAGGAGGAGGATAAAAGAATAAGGATATAA
This sequence comes from Liquidambar formosana, assembly GCA_039720395.1. Lineage (NCBI taxonomy): Eukaryota > Viridiplantae > Streptophyta > Magnoliopsida > Saxifragales > Altingiaceae > Liquidambar > Liquidambar formosana. The sequence goes on along the minus strand of JBBPBK010000125.1, from coordinate 52,860 downwards.
AGAAGTACTCAGACCCCTAATAAAGAAGTATATATGACCTCATCAAAAATAAAAATAAAGAAGCATATATGCAAGTAATATAAGCAAGTATACGCACTATAGAAACTCATAAATATCATATTGAGAAAAAAAAATTGGAAGAAAAAGCATATCTATAAAACTGATGGACCTGCATCTCATATGATCGCAACCAGATCTTCTGGCCACATAGAACCTGCACTTGGGACACCTCTTCCACCCTTTTTTGTCCGCAAGCTCCATCAACATGATACCTTCTTTCTGTCTTTCATCCTTGTCGAAATTTTGAAACTGGGCACAGTCAATACCAGAATGCCAAGGAACCTCACACTGCGCACAAAACAATCTGTTGCAATAGGGACACTCCGACTGTGTGACCATTACCTCTCCCTCTCCCTCTCCTCCATCATTGATTAATAGCGCCGAGCAATCCTTAAAGGGACAATAAAACTTTTCAAACCCCAGAATGACCGACTCGCATAGCGCGTTTCCCCACCTCTCAAACACCTCTGGCGGTAGTATCCCACAGCAATACTCTAGCTTTAACAACCCTGGACACTTTGATACTGGGCAGCAGATGTGCGTTACATTATCGTGGAGCTTGGAGACCACATATTTGATCACGCATTCAGTACAATAAAAGTGGGTGCAACCCTCTATGTTGAATGACTCATTCAGAGGCTTTGGCTCAACACAGATATCGCACATAAAGGGCATAGTACTAGTGTGAGCCACCTCCGTTCCCTTCTTAATCTTCTTTCCCCTTCTTTCTTCTTCTTCTTCAGGTATTGGTTTCATCATGACATGCTTCCCCTTCCTCTCCTTTTTTCTTCTTCTACTACTTTCTTCTTCTTCTTCTTCTTCCTCTCGTGGTTGAGAAGCCATGGTTGTGAGCTTTCTTTCTTCTATTGGCTTCACTCTGCATGAGGATAGCCATGCCGTCAATCACACAGGTGGCATGCCCTCAAATTTAGAAAATTAGTAGATTTGAATATGAGGATTTCTAAAATTATCAGTAAGATAAATCCAGATGTATAACTAAAATTTTTTTTGTTAATGTTTTTTTTTTTTTTTTTTTTTTGTGTAAATCTACAATTCATGGCGGTGTTCTAATTTGGGAAAGAATTTTCTCTTTCTTTACATTTATTGTTTGGCTAAATTTTTCAAAACATATTTAATTTGTTTCCTGGCCTATGCAATACATAGTTCAAACTGCTTATTTATTATTTATGTGTGTATATATATATTCTTGTCAGTGAGAAGCAAATATTTTTATTAATAAGGAAGAAGGAATAATATACCCAAACTATGAAGGTGTCACAAGCACCCTGCAACACCTAAAAAGTAAACCCTTCTGAAAACAGAGAAAAACAGGGGATAACCCCTAATACAAGTAAAGGAGGAGGATAAAAGAATAAGGATATAAAGAAGTACTCAGACCCCTAATAAAGAAGTATATATGACCTCATCAAAAATAAAAATAAAGAAGCATATATGCAAGTAATATAAGCAAGTATACGCACTATAGAAACTCATAAATATCATATTGAGAAAAAAAAAAAAATTGGAAGAAAAAGCATATCTATAAAACTGATGGACCTGCATCTCAAATGATCGCAACCAGATCTTCTGGCCACATAGAACCTGCACTTGGGACACCTCTTCCACCCTTTTTTGTCCGCAAGCTCCATCAACATGATACCTTCTTTCTGTCTTTCATCCTTGTCGAAATTTTGAAACTGGGCACAGTCAATACCAGAATGCCAAGGAACCTCACACTGCGCACAAAACAATCTGTTGCAATAGGGACACTCCGACTGTGTGACCATTACCTCTCCCTCTCCCTCTCCCTCTCCCTCTCCCTCTCCTCTATCATTGATTAATAGCGCCGAGCAATCCTTAAAGGGACAATAAAACTTTTCAAACCCCAGAATGACCGACTCACATAGCGCGTTTCCCCACCTCTCAAACACCTCTGGCGGTAGTATCCCACGGCAATACTCTAGCTCTAACAACCCTGGACACTTTGATACTGGGCAGCAGATGCGCGTTACATTATCGTGGAGCTTGGAGACCACATATTTGATCACACATTCAGTACAATAACAGTGGGTGCAACCCTCTATGTTGAATGACTCATTCAGAGGCTTTGGCTCAACACAGATATCGCACATAAAGGGCAGAGTACTACTGTGAGCCACCTCCTTTCCCTTCTTCATCTTCTTTCTTCTTTCTTCTTCTTCTTCAGGTATTGGTTTCATCATGACATGCTTCCCCATCCTCTCCTTTTTTCTTCTTCTACTACTTTCTTCTTCTTCTTCCTCCCATGGTTGAGAAGCCATGGTTGTGAGCTTTCTTCCTTCTATTGGCTTCACTCTGCATGAGGATAGCAATGCCGTCAAACACTCAAGAATCTGGGGATGGCCTATTAATTAGACTAGTTGGTGCACACGTGCATTGCACGTGGATAGTATTGAATTGCAATATATATATATATATATATAAAGATCTGAAAGTGCTCAATATGTATATGAAGAAAGCACCATCAGTTTAAGGTTATGTCTATAAGGAATTTAAATAATGTGAGAAATAAGAACTCCTTCCATCCAGCTGCAATAAAACTCTACATGAGGCTAACGAATTGGTCTGATAGGAGATTCGGACTACCAACACCTCAAAATTAACATCAACACAAACAATGGAAAATTTTCTTTACCAATAACCAAAATTGTCTATTTTTGGACACATGTCATATAGCATATCTTATTCTTCCATAAAACACAGAGGAATTCAATACATGTTTTGATTAACTTTAAGTCTCGTATAATAACATAACTTATTCTTCTTCTAAATAATCAAAACTACAACCCTCAACCAACCAAACCTTAATGATTATATTGGAGAAACAACTCTACAACGATGAACCAAGCAGATTGCAATCCTAATGATTGTATTGGAGAAACAACCCTGCAACGATGACCAAGTATTAGTCATTGAAGTAAAACACATTATTGGACAAAAGCTATTTAATGATCATCTTCAAATTAGAAGTTTTCTAAAACACCAAAGATCGCTATGTATTCAAAAACCAAAACTATGAAACAAACCGATAAATATTACAATGATTTTTTTTCAATTTCAGATGTGTTCATTTTAATTCGCCATTTGTTGATGAAAGAAAATTTATTAAACGCACTAAACCTATAACAGGTTTCTAAATTTGATCCACTAACATAGATAGACCATTTTATTATTAATCTCTAACAAACGTACATTTAAAGTTAGATTCATGATCACTAACAAATCCCCTGTATGATCCAAACAATATAAACTATAAAGCACACACAAAAGCACATCCAACTCATCAGTTAAACAACGCCTCAACCAAACTCGTAGGAATGTGCTAAGTGATTTTCCTTTTCTTTATTTTTTTTTTCTTCCCATTTTGCTCTATCTCAGATAGATCTTTAGCTAAAAGATAATTACATAAAAATTATAGAAGGTTAATCCAATTATAAGATTTTTTTTTTTTTTTTAATATTTCAAAAAGGTTAAGGTTTTATTTTACATTTTTTTTTATAATTTTTTTAACCTAAGATTGATTGCTTGACACAGATCAGAAATCACTGAAAATTTAAAAGAAGTTTTTTTCAATTTATAAAAAGTAAACTCTGATAAATGGTTGAAAAATAAAAATAAAATATATATTTTAGAATTCTACTCGAATCAAAACCATGTTCAGTTAGGAATTAGTAATTTATTTTTCTATTGGTATGTCGGAAAAAGAAAGTGGAATATATTGGGTGCCTCTTATAGATGGCAAAGGTGTAAATGCATTTTTCTCAAGTCCTACAGCTGGTATTCACGTAAGGCAATTCTTCAAGTGCCAATGTATAGGAGAAGACCTACATCATAAGGTTTCTTTGAACAAAGACTTTCTAACCAATTCTTGCTTTGAACAAAGACCATAAGGTTTCTTCCTACATACAGTTCCTCATTTGTGAGGAGGGACTATGAGCATGCCAATCTTTCATCTATATATATATATATATATATATATGAATATGCGTACGAATGTATTTGTAGTTCCTTTAAATTTTGCTAATGAATGAGTTTTGTATGTCTGTATGCATATGTTGTTCCCCAGAATTTCTCTGATGAATGAGTCTTGTTAGCCACTCCTTTCTTTCTCTTACAACTTATGAAAGGGACAAGTTCACAAATTGAAAATCATGGCATAAGTTCAGTGATTCATTCAAAGAGACCAAACATGAGGTTGTAGTCAGCATGAAAACAGATCAATCAGAAAATCTATCGATCTCAAAAATGTAACCTCCACACTGGAACATGGAAATGAGGCTTTCATTTTTCAGTTATAAGAAAAGGGAAAATTAAATATGCAAATAAAGCAAAGAAAAACGTAATAAATTTCCCAATACAACAAGCTAGGATGGAGGAGTGGACTGGGGACATCAAATGCCCTTGAAGCTCCACAGCTAAAAGGGTTGCAGAATGGTAATTAGTGAGTAAAAAACCTGATCTTGGGTATTAAGCAATGGTGGTCTGTTAGATCCCTTGATGGTAAATTTGTGACCTGAACATCCACAATAAAGATTGATGGAAAGATGAGGTTAACAACATAATCATAAAAATATGACACAAATAGAAAATAAGATCAAAAGTATGAGAATGAGCATGAAATGTTGGACTGTATAAGACTAACACGTACTTAACAATCTAACAAAAAAGAAAATAAAAATGAAAGGAAAAACAAAGAAACAAAGACTATCACTTTCCTATAGTCCAGGGAACTGTTTGATTGTTATGGAGCTTAAATCTTTTTTTTCATAAATTCAACTTAGCAAAGTAACAATCCCAGCTACATGGGGTGGCTTTATAGATCTTTTTATGTCATTCAGTTCCATCAAAGGCGGTATCCCCTTAATTTTCATAAACAATTTCTGGCAAATATTGAAATGCAAACCAATAGAAATACACCCAAGTGATTTCAAACACTAATTTGTAGCAAAAATAATAATAAACTCATTATACTTCATCTAGTTTACCTACGATTAACACAATAATTAATCTTTAGCTATTCTACCCATTAAACAACATAGACATTAACATCAAACCATTGAACAAGGAATACCTGATAGTCTAAAGAGAGGGAAAAAGAAGTAATCATAATCAATGGATCTGTATAAGAAATTTCTAATAGCAAAGAAATATATATAATGTATTTTTATGAAAATTTATATATATATATATATATAGATAGATACACAGACATAAAAAAATAAAAATAAATAAATAAAACAACAGAGGAGACAAAATTGATGAAGACCATGGAGTTCTTTCTTTTTTTTCTTTTTTTTGATCAGCAAAAGAAAATTTTTATTATTTAGAGAAAAATGAGATACACGAAGCAAATAGATGATGAAAGTCAATTTAAAAATGTAGTTTAATAGAGGTTTTGTTCAGTTTAAATTAGAAATTTGGTTTAGATTTCTTTATAAGATAATTATTGAAAATGTTTAAGTTAGTTTTGATCTCTTTATAAGAAAAGAATAATATAAATAAAAAAGAAGATTGGGGAAGTCGGGGGTAGTTTGGAAATGCTGAAGACCTCAAGAGCCTAATGGTTTAGCCAAAACAACATTCGTAATGCTAGCTCAAATTTCATTATGTTAAATGAAATATTCAAAACAACATGAAACCCTATTTCCCTAATCCAAAAAAAAAAAAAAAAAAAAAGAACAAAAACATTGCGCAAAATGTGCAACAAATTTCTCCAAAATACGCTACTAGAAACAAAAGAACGGAAACAGTATACTTAATGTTCAGTTCTTCACCTTGAATTTTGCCCGAGCGAGGAGGCTATCTCTGGATGCCACAATTCCACTTTGAATAAGACTGCATGAGACAATCCCTTGATCCAAGCTGTAAGGAAACAAATACTCCTCATAAGCTCAAAACAAATGAAAAATATTTAAAAAGTATAACCCCCCATACCCAAAAAAAAAAAAAAAAAAAAAAAAAAGTACTGTAAAAATTCCATTTCTTTGAGTGGGGAAGCATGACCGTCAAAATTGCAACTCCACTGACAAAAAGAGAATTCATAACGAAGGCATACCTAGAAGTAAATCAGCAAAATAAAGACGCAAGCAAAACAAGACAGGCAGAAAAATCTTCCTCCACACACAAACTCGACACTCATGGCGTCATCCCTTGTTGCTTCATTTTTGCTAACCTTAATCTCGAGTGTGGAGAATGAAAGTAGGAGGAGAGCTATGGCGTCATCCGTTGTTGCTTATTTTTTGCTAACCTTAATCTGGAGTGTGGAGAATGAAAATAGGAGGAGAGCTGTGCCTCTCTGTGCGTGAGATAGAAGATGGTGACCGGTGAGTTGATGTTAGATATTTACTACAGACGGCTCACACTGCCAAAGTAATCAGCATGGCCTCCTGTACAAAGGACAACAATATAAAAAGACCAAAAGACCAGTCTAACATGTAAGCCCCAAACAGCGTCTGCCAACTGAGTCCCTCTTCTCCTTTTTCTTCTCTTTTTGTACACATTCCATGCCTTAGTGGGAAAGCACACGGATTCAATGGGTGGGACCCATTGTACTTTAAAGTTTATTTTATATATATTTGTTAGTGCACACATATGTTATACGTGATTTTTTGTTTTTTTTATTTTAAGATTGTTATTGCATTTTGTAAATAAACACTTACCAAATAAAGTGAAAAACGCTGTTAATGAAAAAAGAATAATTCAAAATTCCGCTTTTAACGGAGAAAGTAGAATTTAGAATTATGTAAATGATATATGTTAAGGTTTAGGGTTTTATACGATTTTGATTTCCTATTTATGTGATTTTATGAATTAAAGTATACAAATTATAATATACTTTGAATTCCCATTTATAAATTCCTATTTATATTTATGTGTTTATATTCTGATTTCCTATTCCAATCAATGTACCATGTATAAGGGTAGAATAATAGTATACTTTGAATTTCTATTTATATTTATGTGTTTTATATTCTTATTTTATATTTATGTGTTTTATATTTTATATTCCTATTTCCTCTTCTAATCAATGTAGCGGGTATAAGGGTAGTTGTCGCTACCCCAAAAAATAATGGGAAAAGGGATTTTCCCTCGAGTTTGGGACGACCCCTGGGTGGTCCATTCTGTGCTCGGTGTGTGTTGAGTTCATTTCAAGGACACCTTGATCGACCTAGGCATGCAAGCTTATCTAGAATAATCAAGGTTATAGAGTCGCCACCAATTAGGGGCTTTGAGGACGTGACTGGGCATCTTATGGTTAATTAGAAAGTGGGGTCGTCTGAGATCCCAAAATAAGTCCATTTGAGGGCTTATCATCAATAGGCTCATCTGAGGGTCTACTGGAAAAATTGAATGACTCCTAGTGGTCTGTGAGACTAAAGATTGAGGGTAAGGGGGTTTGGTTACGAGTGGGGAAGGTGTGAGGCACCCCACATCGCCCATTGGAATCCAACGGTTCCCGATTTCATCGATGTTGCTGATTAAAATCCCATTTGGTTTTGTTAACTTCCTATACGAATGATTTGACACAAAATACCTTTTTGAAGGGTGGTGAATTCTGTCATTTTGAAAGAGAGATCCTTAAAGGCATTGGAACAAAGTCTTTGGAAAGTGTTGATGTTTAGAAAAGTATGCCTTAAGGTTGTGAATGAAAACTATTTGGAAAGGACCACAAATTCGCCTTCCTTCTCTTGGGTATCTTAAGTCAAATTGATTAACTCTAAAGTACCCTTATTTTGCAGTTGTAAAATCAATCCTTTATGAAAGGATGGAAATATAAATGATGTGAGTCCATTTTTAAAGAGTTAATATCAAGCGCGTACCTTTTTGAGATAGAAGGCTTGAGACTTTTGAAGTCGATGGAAAAAGGACGCTTTTTGAAAGCTATGGGAGTAAAAGGGATGTTTTCTTTTGAAGAGAAAAGTTTGCCTTTTGAAGACAAAGGGTTCCTTTTAAAGGAAGAAAGGTGTATTTAATTGAGAAAATAACACTTTTGAAGTGTAAAGAAATATGGTTTAAATAAAGTGAAAGTGAACCTTTATAATTCTCAATCCTTACTAGAAAGGAAATCCTGCATGGAATGATGGTTTTGGAAAATTGACTTGATGGAGACAATGTTTTTGGAAAGAGAGCACGCACCCTTTTAATGAAAGGACATATGCAAGTCATTTTTGGAATGAACTCATCAGTTGAAAATGATGCGCGTGTTAACAGTTTGCTTGATGGCAAGAAGTTCTTTTTGAATAAAAAATCTTTATTTGATAAAGATGGTAATGTTGTCAAAAAATTATTGGCAGGAAGATGATCTCCACGCAGGTATGAATCTTTCACCAAGGATTTGAGATGTAAAGAATCACTTTCAATTTTAAGAGACTTTTTGAAAAAGTACTTAGAGCTTTTGAAGCTTAAAGATGGTTTAGGAGGAATTTGAATCCAATCTTGGTGTGCACTTGAATTAATTGAATAAAAATGCAATCAATCAAATCTCCTAAGGATTGAGATTTTACTACGTGACATAGGGACACGTAGGAGTTCCTGGATTAGGGGTAAGGTGATTCATTGGAATCTGGCTGGTCAATTGATTAAGTCCATTTGATGGTGACTGGCTATTATGTTATGGATGAGTTTTTAAGCATATGATGCTGTAAACTTTTTATCCATAGCATGATAGATCATCTCAAGTCTTTAGTTGAACCTTATTTACATGGGAATAGAATCGAAATATCAACATAGCATAAAATTTCGAGATGAACATATCAAGATGTCAAAAGATATATAAACATAATCAACCTTGGCAAGGTTTGGAATTCATGAATGCGATGTTTATTGCTTTAAAAAGCACAAGTATATGTACATAAATGAAAGGGTCAATTGACCACAAAATAAAAATTGCTCAAATATTGGGGCAAAGGGTCGCAACGACCATAACCCGGAGGGTAGCGAAAAGTCATAGCCTCTAAATAAAGCGGTAAATAAAGCGATAAATAAAGCTGGAAATGTACAAGCAAAGAGGCAAAGGGTCACAACGACCACAACCCGAAGGATAGCGAAAAGCCATAGCCTCTAAATAAAGAAAATGAAAAATGAGAACAATTATTTTGAATGAATTTGTCTAAGTCCTTGTATTTGTCCATTTATCCAAGCATGGGGATATTCAATTAAGCCCGATAAGCTCCGTAGCAAAGGGGATTATTTTATGTTCAAGTTGATTATGATTACCAACAAGGAAACAAGAAAAGGTTAGTATAAACAATATGCATGCATGCATGAACCTAACCTTGCCAAATTTGATTTTGTTCAAACATCATCTCAACCTTTTGATATGCTTAAATTTCCATTTCACACATCATAAATGCAAGCTCACATGCAATCAAAGGAAATGAAATATGGGTGCTAGCAACCTATTAGAATGGTTTGCATGTAAAGGGTGGTTTAGGGTCTCTTTGCCTTTAACCCACTATATAGGACTTTGATCCCTCCACGACACGTGTTAGGAGGCCCATGTACGTACTCGGCAAAGGCAAGAAGGGTGACAATCACATATTAAGGTTGCAATTAATAATGAGCTTAATAGGAAATTAAACTAAAAGATTAAGAATGAAATTTAAAAGGGAAGCTTACCTAGTCTAGGTGATTTCACCTTAGCTTTGACCGAGTTTAGGCTTGAGTGCTCCTTTCCTAGGCTTGAAAACCTCCCTTTGAGATGCTCCTTTGAAAGTTTCAAGAATGCTTGGAAGGTGGTGGAGTGGTGGAGGAAGTGGTGGAGTGAATTAGGGAAGGAGAGTGTGGTAACAGTGGAGTTACCAGTCAGCAGAAGTGAAGTTGTCATTAAGCAGACACGAAATTGACAGTCTTTCTGTAGTAAAACTGCAGCAGAATTTGTATCTCTTTTATGCTATCCAAATGGCATTTGGATGGTTCAACCCTTGGATTTTCCTTCAAGAACAGCCCCTAAATTTGTGTGAAAGGGTTTTTAAGAGGATGTGTGGTAGGTTTCTTTTTGTGGTGGATGGAATTGGATTGGATTTAGGTTGAGTGGACTAATGTTTTGGATAGTTTTCTTTGGATGAAATGGCTAGTATATGGGTTGGGAATTCTTGGTGTAAAGATGAGATGGATTAGGGCTTTCTAATTGTGTGTATGAAAGATGGAATTGGGTTAGGGATTAGGGGGTCTCAAGGATTGGATCCTTAATGAATAAAAATGTGAGCTATTTACAGGAAAACATGGACTTTTAGGGGTAAAATGGTCATTTGGAAGGGCATATTGGTCACATGAGACATGGAAGGCATTTGAGCTTTGTTTGATGAAGGAATTACCTCATTTGATGAGGGCAAGATGGTCAAAAAGTGGCAAAAGGGCAAACTGCCCATCCACGCTAGCATGGCAGGCATGGCCCACGCTGGCCTGGCCAGCGTAGCAAGCAGTCCCATCTAGGTAGTTGGTTGCAGCCATAGGTGGCTACAGGCTGCTGTAGAGCCGAAAGCAAGATCTTCCTACGCTGGTTTGGCCAACGTGGGCACACTTATCCCATATTTGTGATGATTTCTCATCATCACATATGGGAACTTGTGTTTCTTGGGCAATGTGTGCTTCTAGGAGCTGTGGGGCCGCTAAGGTGGGCCTATGGTAGTGGTTCGCCCTACTGTGGGGCCGTACGATTGCGTGATCGCGTTCGATCGATGATTAGGTGAAATCCAACCGTTGATCTTGAATGGCGATTGAAACTTTGGGTCACTAAACTTGGTTGGGACTAAAGAGTGGAGTGTGCACTCTCTAGGGTGGGATTGAATGGCCCGGATGCGAGCATGATGCTCGTAGGGCTCTGTAATTAGGGTTTTGTTGATCTTGAGCTGAACGAGGCCCGATCTTCGATCAAATGGTCCTGTATTGATCTTGAGGGTTTGAATTGAAGATCCAACGGTTGGTTTGACCATTGGATGAGAAATGGTGAGGAATTGAACCACCTAAAATTATATCAAGGGTTCGGTTTTGGGCAATTTGGGGATCGGAGGGTTTGTGCCATCTGATTCCCAATTAAATAGTCCTAAACCACTCTAGAGATATTGAATTGAAGATCCTATGGTTGAATTGACCATCGGATCAAAGATTGTTGGAGATCAAACCACCTAGTGTCGATTTAGGGGTTTGATTTGGGATAAATTGGGGATCGGAGGGCTCGTGCCCTATGATTCTCAATTAAATGATCCTAAACCGCTCTAAGGATATTGAATTGAAGATCTTACGATTGAATTGACTGTCGAATCAAAGATTATTGGAGATCGAACCACCTAGTGCCGATTTAGGGGTTTGATTTGGGGTAAATTGGGGATCGGAGGGTTTGTGCCTTATGATTCTCAATTAAATGCTCTTAGAACGCTCTAGGGGTGTTGAATTGAAGATCCTACGGTTGAATTGACCGTCAGATCAAAGATTGTTGGAGATCGAACCACCTGGTGTCGATTTAGGGGTTCGATTTGGGGTAAATTGGGGATCGGAGAGCTCGTGCCCTCTGATTCACAATTAAATGATCCTAGACCACTCTAGGGATGTTGAATTGAAGATCGTATAGTTGAATTGACCGTTGGATCAAAGATTGTTGGAAATCAAACCACTTAGTGTCGATTTAGGGGTTCGATTTCGGGTAAATTGGGGATCGGAGGGCTTGTGTCCTCTGATTCTCAATTAAATGGTCCTAGACTTCTCTAGGGGTGTTGAATTGAAGATCTCACGGTTGAATTGACTATCAGATCAAAGATTGTTGGAGATCGAACCACCTGGTGCCGATTTAGGGGTTCGATTTGGGGAAAATTGGGGATCGGAGGGCTTGTGCCCTATGATTCTCAATTAAATGGTACTAGACCACTTTAGGGATGTTGAATTGAAGATCCTATGGTTGAAGTGACCGTTGGATCAAAGATTGTTGGAGATCGAACCACCTAGTGATGATTTACGAGTTCGATTTGGGGTAAATTGGGGATCGGAGGGCTCGTGCCCTCTGATTCTCAATTAAATGATCCTAAACCGCTCTAGGGATGTTGAATTGAAGATCCTATGGTTGAATTGACCGTTGGATCAAAGATTGTTGGAGATCGAACCACCTGGTGCTGATTTAGGGGTTTGATTTGGGGTAAATTGGGGATTGGAGGGCTCGTGCCCTCTGATTCTCAATTAAATGGTCCTAGACTGCTCTAGGGATGTTGAATTGAGGATTCTATGGTTGAATTGACCGTGGGATCAAAGATTGTTGGAGATCGAACCACCTAGTGATGATTTAGGAGTTCAATTCGGCGTAAATTGGGGATTAAAGGGTTTGTGCCCTCTGATTCTCAATTAAATGGTCCTAAACTGCTCTAGGGATGTTGAATTGAACATCCTATGGTTGAATTGATCGTTAGATCAAGGATTGTTAGAGATCGAATTACCTAGTGCTGATTTCGGGTTTCGATTTGGGGTAAATCGGGGATCAGAGAGCTCGTGCCTTCAAATTCCCAATTAAATGATCCTAGACCAGTCTAGGGATATTGAATTGAAGATCCTATGGTTGAATTGACCATCGAATCAAAGATTACTGTAGATCGAACCACCTAGTGCTGATTTAGGGGTTCGATTTGGGGAAAATTGGGGATCAGAGGGCTTGTGCCCTCTGATTCTCAATTAAATGGTCTTAGCCGCTCTAGGGATATTGAATTGAAGATCCTACGGTTGAATTGACCGTCGGATCAAAGATTGTTGGAGATCGAACCACCTAGTGCTAATTTAGGGGTTCGATTTATGGTTTTCGGGCATCGTGCCCATTCCTGGTCCTTGGGCTTCGTATGTTAGAGGTTGAATTGGGGAGAAGCCTTGCCCTAATGGGTAGGACAAGGCAAACAAAGTTAGGTATGGAGTGTGTCTGACTTGATTGTACTGTTAACGGGCTGACGGATTTTATTCGGAGGTGGCTCGACAAAATTCGGGTGTCTATAGCTGCCCCTCTTTGTCAGGTTCTCCTTTGGAGAACCCTGACAAAGATTGTATGACGCGTTTTTTCGGGACGACGATGGATGATGGTAAGCGCAGGTTAGGTCTGGTGCGGCTTGGCGCGCCACAGGGAACCCGAATGTGCACTTGGGCAAAAAAAGGGCAATTTAGTCATTTTCTTAGTTTAGGGTCTTTGAGGACCATTTTGTAGTTTACGGTCTTTGCGGACCGATAGCCATGGATGAGCGGTCCTAGATGTGGCTTGGCGCGCCTTAAGGGGCCAGGACAGATGTTTATATGAAGTGGGGGCAAAATTGGCATTTTGGATTCTCATTAAATGTTATGCTCGCATTGAAGGCGTGGGTTCACGCCTACCAAATAGGCATGAACTGTCATGTTTCAAAGCCGAAGCGTTGCGCGGGTTAGGAGGCCATTACACCATATTTTCCAACACATTCTCGCATTTTCTCATCTACCAAGTACTGGGAATCATCATAGGAGGCTTCCAAATAGTTTTTGGGATTGGTGTTTGTGATCTCGAAGGATTTTTGGAAGATTTGACCAAAGTTTTTGGGGTTTTTCGCATCTGACTTCGGTAAGTCGAAGTTTTAATTTTCTGCAATTTCTTTTGGATTTGTGGATGATTTCTTTGTGTTTTTGTTTAGTCTTAGGTTTGTGAAACCTGTTAAATGTATGGGGTGATTTTTGTTTGAGTTTTGATAATGGGGGATGTTTGGCAGTGGGGGTTTTCATGGGTTTTGAATGGGTATGTGCGAATTTTTATATTTCAATGCTATTCCTATGTTTTGTGGGCATTTGCTGTTGTATCTGTGATATATTTAGATGCTTGCCGTGATGGTTTGTGTTAGGTTTAGCTTTTTATGCGCACTGTGGGCATGGGGTTTGAAAATGGGTGTGGGGTTTGATTCGTTTTCGGAGTTTTGTATGCATAAGACAACTATGGTGTCTCAAGTCTAAGGATTACTTGTACCACTGCAACTATGAGAAATTAATTGACAGGCAGTTAAGACTCTATTCAGTTGATTTCATGTTCTATGGTTACATTCAGTGTACCTATTCATGTAATAGGCACCTACATATTGGTTATAGTGTCTACACGCAAATAGCTTGAGACTAGCTATCCTCCTATAGAGCCAACCTATCGTGTGCTAGTCCTTTAGGTCATTATTATCCATCACAATGAACCTTTACCTAGAAATGATTTAGGAGTTTAGTACAGAGATATATATACAGTCTCAAAATCACAACTCATTGTAATTTCACATTCTCAACTCTAACTCCATGGATATATCATGTAAATATAAATAATGAAATAAATATGATAGAATAAGTCTTTTATTAAATAATAATAAATGTGACATACAATAAATGAAATCCTATGATTGTTCTTTATCCCTAAAGCATCATCTCTATGATTGGTTATAGGGCATATAACTAACATGGTTGACAACTCGGCCAATGGTTTTAGTTGGCAGAGTCGAAGTGCTCCAAGACAATGGATTGTGAGATTTGTGGGAGCGTTGAAATTTATCGATGTCTTACACGAAAAGGTTGGATCATCTAAGACTTAAGGTCCACTAGGGAAAGTGAGCTTTGGGCCATATAGTAACCCTAACTATGCTATACTACTATTAATACTGAAAAGAAACTATACTTACCTGCGCTCAACCATGTCGATGGGAGCTCTTATTGCCTATCTACTTTCAACGGGTGTTGATTTTTTAAGAGACATAGCGGTCTCTATCTTTGGTGTTTTTTACTCGAATCCTTGAGCTGTTACTGAACAAGATGAGATTTTGAGATAATCTTCTTCTTAGGGGTTCTCGGACTTCTTCAAGAGTCGACGCGTGCGGTTTTAGTCCCAAGAGATTAATGTCTGGTCTCCTTTGGACTGACTCTATTTCTGCTGGATTTTTACTCCGGGGAGGGCTTTGTTAGGATCTTGAATGGGATATTGCAACTGCTCTGATGCTCAAACTGTGAGGTGGTAGCGTAGGATCTTTCTAGATTGTGACCCACTGGGAAGCTCGAATGGGTTGGTAGATTTAGGCCATTCCGAGCCTGTTTGTGGGTCTCCTTGGGATAACAACAAACTATGACTGAAAATGATATTTGAGATGATGTTCTAACTTCCCAAGTGATTAAAATCTTTCTGAATCTTTGCTTGATGGATGTAGCTGTTGGTTGAGTTGTTGCTGAGTTGATCTTTTCTGTGTTGTTGAATGTGTTTGTTGCGCTATGATGTCCTTCTTGAAAACATTGCAAACATTGCAATGTTTGTGTGGACCCTAAAAAAAAGTGGCCCACAAGGATTTAAAAGGAAAGGAGTCACCACCTTATTTTTTAAAGGAAACAAGGAAAACCCTAAAAAAACAATTTTGTTTTAGGAAAACAAAAGATTGACTCCATATTTAAAAATGGAAAGGCAAAAGAAGTCTTTTTGGAAACCAGAGAAATCGAGGATTCGGAGGCTAAGTTACGATATGGGAAGGTTCTAGGCAAAGCCTATAGGCACCCATATCGCCCTAAACGGTCTCTTAATTTAATTGGGCTAAATCAAAGTCTTAATCACACACAAATCAACAATTATCATCACAAGACAGCATACATATCATTCATTCATTTATCCATATGATCAAGTAAATCAAAGAAAAACAGAAAAAGAAAGAGGGGGAAGAAAACCTAGGATACTTAGTATCCTAAGGCGGACTTGAACCTCACGAAGAGCGCCTACGTACCATGTATGGAAATATATGGATCAAAGTCCACGTAGTTCGAAAGGGAATAGGGTTATAACCTAATAGAGGCCTATGGTAAACCCTAAGTTTCCTTTCAAGAAAAACATGGTAAGTTTTCAAAATAAATGATTCTCAAAAGATTTTTGGTAAATATGGAATTTGATGGAAACTTTGATTTAAAAGGTATCTTTTTTATGAAAGGATACTATAGGAATCTACCATACCCCTCTATTAAGGAATAACCCTAGGGGGGGGGAGAAAGGGAAAGTTTCAAGGAAAGGAAAGAAGGGTGAATTGGGGCACCCTCATACCCTACCTACCTTAAGCAAAAATAACCTGTCAAAATAACCACCCTATTGCATAGGGTAATTACCTTATTTGTAAGATTTCATCTTGCAATGGCCAAAATAACCACCCCACATTGGTGGGGTAGTTGCACTTGTTGTACCTGTCAAAGCACCTGCAATTTCCATGTAAAACATACCAAAAATACCAACCAACCAAGCTAGGTTCCAATCAAGCAATTATCATGCTAAAACATAGGCTAACACATGCTCAAAATATCATATCAAGGACAAACAACAGATCTGGACAGAATTGGAATAGAGCTTAAAATCAACCACAAGTCATGCAAACAACATAAATCATAAGCTAACTAAACCCTAATTCAGCCCTATATGCAATGACATGCAAAAAACCCTAAAATCAACCATATGAATGCTCCAAATTTCATATTTATCTAACATGCACCACATATGCAGCTACTATGAAGAAAAGCTAGAGAATAACCCTAAGCTATCATGCTATATGCAACTAAACCCACACAAGGATGATAAAAACCCTAGAATCACAATGGTGCATAAAGTCACATGAAATAACATTCTAACATACTAAACAGCCCATAAATATCATCCTAAACATGCATACTATCTAATAGAAACAACAAAACACGATAACAACATAAGCTTTAATATGCAAAAGAGTTATTTCATGCAGAAAACCAATTTCAGCACTAAGGAAACCCTAGAATCCCAAACATGCAGTAAATCACATGGAATAGCATCCTAGCATACTAAACAGCCCATGAATATTATCCTAAACATGCATACTAGCTAATAGAAGCAACAAAATATGATAAAAACATAAGCTTTAATATGCAAAAGAGTTATTTCATGCAGAAAACCAATTTCAGCACTAAGGAAACCCTAAAGTCCCAAACATGCAGTAAATCACATGGAATAACATCCTAGCATACTAAACAGCCCATGAATATCATCCTAAACATGCATACTAGCTAATAGAAGCAACAAGACATGATAAAGACATAAACTTGAACATGAAATAATGACTATTCAATGCAAAACCCTAGAAAAGACTCTAAAAACCCTAAAAACACCAACACTCATAAAAACACCAACACGCACTCACTTTGTGATTGTGACAGATAATGTGGCAAATACCTACTTCAAAACTCAGAAGAAATTGAATCCAAAGCAGGCTCGGTGGCAGGAGTTCCTTGCTGAATTTGATTATGTGTGGGTTCATAGACCTGGAAAGCATAACCAAGTGGCTGATGCCCTTAGTCGCAAGCATGCTGAGGAAATTGTTGCGGCTTTAACTCGCATAGAGACTGATTTTCCAGAAAGGATCAAACAAGAGTCTGTGAATGATCCTACATTCAACAAACTCGTACAGCAAGTGAAAGATGGAGGTACAAGGCGATACTGGGTGGATGATGGCCTTCTCTATGCTCATGGTGGGAAATTGTATGTTCCTAGCAGTGGTGGTTTGCGTAGAGAACTCTTGCGAGAGACTCATGATTCACAATGGGCTGGTCACCCAGGTATTGAACGTACTTATGCTTTGCTGTCTAGATTTTATTTTTGGCCTAAGATGCAGGAAGACATTGAAGGCTATGTTCGAACATGTCTTGTTTGTCAACTGGACAAGACTGAAAGAAAGAAGGAGGCAGGTTTATTGCAGCCATTACCGATTCCAGATAAACCGTGGCAAAGCGTTTCCATGGACTTCATTGGGGGTTTACCCAAGGTTCAAGGATTTCGCTCAATTCTGGTCGTGGTGGACAGATTCTCCAAATATGCTATCTTCATCCCTGCACCACATGCGTGTCCTGCAGAGGAGGCAGCCAATCTTTTCTATCGGAACGTGGTCAAGTACTGGGGGCTGCCAGAAGATATCATAAGCGATCGGGATTCTCGGTTCACTGGAAGGTTTTGGACAGTGCTTTTTGGGCTGATGGGATCAGAATTGAAGTTCTCCACAGCAAACCATCCGCAGACAGACGGTCAAACTGAGCGGATAAATGCTCTGTTGGAAGAGTATTTGAGGCACTATGTGACTGCAAGTCAGAAAAATTGGGTAGATCTCTTAGACTCTGCACAATTTTGTTATAATCTGCACAGGAGTTCATCTACAGGGATGAGTCCTTTTGAAATAGCAACTGGGCAGCAGCCGCTTACTCCACATGAAGTGGCCAAGCAGCGCACAGGGGGAAACTGTCCAGCGGCTTATCGATTTGCTCGCTCCAAGCAGGAATTGATGGAGGAAGCAAAAGACAGTTTGGAAAAAGCTGTCAGACGAATGAGAAAGTATGCTGATAGAGGGAGGAGGGCCCTTGAATTCCAGGTTGGGGATAAAGTGTTGTTGAAACTGACGCCTCAGATTTGGAAGAAAATCAGTAGCAAAACGGTTCATCGAGGTCTAGTGCCGAAATATGATGGTCCCTTTGAGGTGATCAAGAAGGTTGGCAGTGTGGCTTATCGATTGAAGTTACCAGAAAGGTTGAAAGTACACCCTACTTTCCATGTAAGTTTTCTGAAACCTTTCTTTGCAGACCAAGATCAGGCAAGAATGCAAGGCACTCGAGCCCCGCCTACTATCCGAAAAGAGTTTGAACGGGAGGTGGAAAAGATTCTGGACCATCGAACGTTTGGACAGAGTAAGAAGAACAGGCGGACAGATTATTTGGTGCATTGGAAGGGAGTCCCAATTGCTGAAGCAAGTTGGGAGAGGGATACAACTTTATGGCAGTTTGAGAAACAAGTGAGGGAGTACTTGGCAACTATTCTGACGAGGACGTCGGGCTCTTCTGGTGGGGGTGGTTTGTTAGCCCCTTAGCTTTTGGCTAGGCCAAGGGCTTGGCAATGTGGTGGCAGAGGGCAACCACGCCAACCCAAGGCCAAGGCATGAGGGAGGCATGCCTTAGACACCAAGTGTTGCAGCAAAGTTTGTATGTTGGCTCGAAGTGGCCATGGTTGGCTAAGGCTGGCCAAGCCATGGCCTGGCAGCGTTCAAACAAGAGGCAGTGGCAGTTTGGTAAATATTGAGAAATTAAGTTATTTCGGGTTCATAAAATTATCTATGTTATTTTATGATCTCAAGAGTGTGTTGGTGGAGTTTCATGATTTTTGAGTGCAGGAAATTAATTGTGAGACCCATTATGCCTTTTTGTCATTTCTAATGTATACCCCTAAGGCTCAGGCAATCGTCTTAAGAGCTCTTTAGGGGGGGGGTGGTGATTGAAGCTAGGTGCCTGCCATGGGGCAGCACCTAGGCCATGCGTGACCCTGGCATGGCACGGCGGTTGGCTATGATTTGAACATCAGATGGCTATTGTTGGCTTTGCAAGGAGTTGGGCGACGCCTTGCTATGACGGATTGGACGAGACTCGGCCGCGGGGCTGATCTCGCACACTCGATGGCACAAGGGCTATGGCACATGCGGAGGCATGGCATAGCAGGAACACGGACCAAGCAAGAACATATGCGGATTGGCTAAGCCAATGCACGCACAGCAGCAAGTCATGGGCGTGGCTAGGCACATGATGCAGTCGGTTATTGCTGATGCTGCTGGCATCCTTGGACAAGGGGCCAGGCCAGACAAAGATTTCTGTTGGCAGTTACGGTTGGATGATCAGACATCCCTCCTTGATTGGCTGATGCTTCAGACATCAGGATGGGCAGTTGGCTAGGCTTGGACAGCATAGGCAGTTGGGCAAAAACTGCCATGCACGATTGGCATTCGTTTATTGGTTCTGTGTCCCTAGGCTGATGGGGTTGTCATCAGCAAGCCCTTGGGTGGTTGGGCTGTAACCACCAATGCTCCTGTATAAATACATTGCCATGGCATACACCAGAGCACGTTTTGGATTGCTGTGGTGGTGTATGCTAAGGCCGGGATCCTTGTATTCTTGAGTTAAGAATAAAGGTTGGGCATTTGCCTGAAAAACTCTCTGTTGTGCTTGGCTGTTGCTTACACTATTTATGCTTTTCAATTGAGAAGGCTGACTAAGTAGAGGGACTTAGTGCCGCACAAAGGCTAAAAATTCGTGGTGAAATTTGGCCCTGTGACAATTAGTATCAGAGCGCGGTTCTAGACGATGGCTGGATCGACGAAGGATCGTATTGATAGGATTGAAAACTATCTGGGGGTTCCTTCTGCAGAACCCGATGTTACTCTCTCTGTTCAAATGGAACGAATTACCATTGAAGTAACAAACCTCAAGCAGGCCTTCATGGAACATATGGGTATGGCAGAGAACAAGTTCACTGAACTTGCTGCCGATATATGTTCTGCGACGGATGCTATGAAGGCAAGGTTACAAGGTGTTGAAGATGATCTGGTGCTGATCAAACGTGCTGTTGCACAGCCTCGAACTGGTGGTGGGGATGGCCCCTCGAAGGTAAAAGTTCCAGAACCGAAATGTTTCACTGGTGATCGCAGTGCGAAAGAACTGGAGAATTTTCTGTGGGATATGGAGCAGTATTTCAAGGCTGCCCACATTCCTGATGGAGAGATGGTGACTGTAACAAGCATGTATCTGACAGAGGATGCAAAGCTCTGGTGGAGAACCAGAATGGGTGATGAGACACGTTCTCAGATTACAACGTGGGAAACTCTCAGTAAGGAATTGAAGGATCAATTCCTCCCGACCAACACTTCATGGATGGCTCGGGATGCATTGAAGAAATTGAAGCATGATGGCACAGTGCGGAGTTATGTCAAGGCGTTTAGTTCCTTGATGCTGGATATTAAGAATATGTCCGAGGAGGACAAATTGTTTAATTTTATGTCTGGGTTGCAGGTATGGGCACAGACAGAACTCAGGAGGCAAGGAGTTCGTGACCTTCCTTCTGCAATGGCTGCGGCAGATTGCCTTGTTGATTACAAAATCAATTCTTCTTCATCTAAGAAAGATAAGTCTGATCCCAAGGGTAAGGGAAAGGGCAAGTCCAATGACAACCGAAAGGCTGGCAAAAAGAAGAAGAAGAAAGGCGGTGAGAACAAGTCTAATGCAGAGGGACAACAGAGCAAGAAGGGGAATTCGAACAACTCTGGTTGTTTCATCTGTAACGGACCCCATCGTGCCAGGGACTGCCCAAAGAAGGAGAAACTCAATGCCCTTGTTGCTGCAAGTGGCCAGGCAGATGATTCAGACTCTGACGGACCATCGAGGGTGAACCCTCTTCAACTAGTCAATGCCATCTGATCTGAGAAGCCCTCTCAGAAAGGATTGATGTATGTTCGAGTGAAAGTTAATGGGAAGGATGTGATGGCAATGGTGGACACTGGTGCCACACATAACTTTGTTGCTGTTCGTGAGGCAGTGAATTTGGGCTTGAACATAGTTAAGAACTCAAGCAGAATTAAAGCAGTAAACAGTGAGGCCAAACCAATTGAGGGGATGGCTCAGGATGTTGACATGGTGGTTGGTAATTGGCAGGGTAAGTGTAGCCTAATGTCAGTACCATTAGATGACTTTGATATAATTCTTGGCAATGAGTTCTTTGTACAGGCTAAAGTCGCTCTAATGCCCCATCTTGGTGGCTTGCTGATTGGCGATGAGAAGCAGCCTTGCTTTGTGCCTGCAGTAGGGGCTGCAGACAAAGTGAAGGAGAAAGGAAAACGCAAGGTAGAAATGCTGTCTGCCGTGCAATTGAAAACGGGTCTAAGGAAAGGAGAACAAACTTACTTGGCAGCGTTGGTGGAAATCAAGGCTGACAAAGTGGTGGAAGTCCCTGATGCAGTGGCTGGACTGTTGAAGGAATATGCTGATGTCCTTCCCCCACAACTTCCCAAAACTCTCCCTCCTAGACGTGCTGTAGACCACAAGATCGAATTAATCCCTGGGTCTAGACCCCCAGCACAGGCTCCTTACAGGATGGCTCCTGCAGAGTTGGCTGAATTGCGCAAACAGTTGGAGGAACTCTTGGAGAGTGGTTTCATTCAGCCATCTAAGGCACCATATGGCGCCCCTGTGCTCTTCCAGAAGAAACAAGATGGATCCATGAGGATGTGCGTGGACTATCGGGCTTTGAACAAAGTGACTGTGAAGAACAAATACCCCATTCCTCTGGTGGCAGATTTGTTCGACAGACTGTCAAAGGCCTCTGTTTTTACCAAGCTGGACCTCCGGTCAGGGTACTGGCAGGTTAGAATAGCAGAAGGGGATGAGGAGAAAACTACTTGTGTAACTCGTTATGGATCATATGAGTTCCTTGTAATGCCGTTTGGGTTGACAAATGCCCCGGCTACTTTCTGCAATTTAATGAATGATGTGTTTTATGATTATATCGATCGATTTGTGGTTGTGTATTTGGACGATATTGTTATCTATAGTAGGGGGATAGATGAACATATCTGTCATTTGAGGAAGGTACTGGACCGATTAAGGCAGTACCAGTTGTATGTGAAAATGGAAAAATGTGAGTTTGCTAAGAACGAGATTATGTTCCTAGGGCACTGGGTAAGGAAGGGTGAAGTCAGGATGGATAACAAGAAGGTGAAAGCCATTCTCGATTGGCTCCCACCAAAGAATGTGTCGGATTTGAGAAGTTTTCTGGGTTTGGCTAACTATTATCGCAGATTTATTCAAGGCTATTCCAAGAAGGTGGCTGCCTTGACAGATTTGTTAAAGAAAGACCGGAAGTGGGTTTGGACTGCAGCTTGTCAAGATGCGTTTGACAAACTCAAACAGGCAGTAGCAAGTGAGCCAATTTTGCGACTGCCAGACTTTGAGTTGCCATTTGAGGTACATACAGATGCATCAGACAGGGCGCTGGGAGGGGTATTGGTCCAGGAAGGGCACCCCGTGGCTTTTGAGAGTCGGAAACTAAAGGAGTCAGAACAGCGCTATACCACTCATGAGAAGGAGATGACTGCAGTCATCCATTGTTTACATACATGGAAGCATTATTTGCTGGGCACTCACTTTGTGATTGTGACAGATAATGTGGCAAATACCTACTTCAAAACTCAGAAGAAATTGAATCCAAAGCAGGCTCGGTGGCAGGAGTTCCTTGCTGAATTTGATTATGTGTGGGTTCATAGGCCTGGAAAGCATAACCAAGTGGCTGATGCCCTTAGTCGCAAGCATGCTGAGGAAATTGTTGCGGCTTTAACTCGCATAGAGACTGATTTTCCAGAAAGGATCAAACAAGAGTCTGTGAATGATCCTACATTCAACAAACTCGTACAGCAAGTGAAAGATGGAGGTACAAGGCGATACTGGGTGGATGATGGCCTTCTCTATGCTCATGGTGGGAAATTGTATGTTCCTAGCAGTGGTGGTTTGCGTAGAGAACTCTTGCGAGAGACTCATGATTCACAATGGGCTGGTCACCCAGGTATTGAACGTACTTATGCTTTGCTGTCTAGATTTTATTTTTGGCCTAAGATGCAGGAAGACATTGAAGGCTATGTTCGAACATGTCTTGTTTGTCAACTGGACAAGACTGAAAGAAAGAAGGAGGCAGGTTTATTGCAGCCATTACCGATTCCAGATAAACCGTGGCAAAGCGTTTCCATGGACTTCATTGGGGGTTTACCCAAGGTTCAAGGATTTCGCTCAATTCTGGTCGTGGTGGACAGATTCTCCAAATATGCTATCTTCATCCCTGCACCACATGCGTGTCCTGCAGAGGAGGCAGCCAATCTTTTCTATCGGAACGTGGTCAAGTACTGGGGGCTGCCAGAAGATATCATAAGCGATCGGGATTCTCGGTTCACTGGAAGGTTTTGGACAGTGCTTTTTGGGCTGATGGGATCAGAATTGAAGTTCTCCACAGCAAACCATCCGCAGACAGACGGTCAAACTGAGCGGATAAATGCTCTGTTGGAAGAGTATTTGAGGCACTATGTGACTGCAAGTCAGAAAAATTGGGTAGATCTCTTAGACTCTGCACAATTTTGTTATAATCTGCACAGGAGTTCATCTACAGGGATGAGTCCTTTTGAAATAGCAACTGGGCAGCAGCCGCTTACTCCACATGAAGTGGCCAAGCAGCGCACAGGGGGAAACTGTCCAGCGGCTTATCGATTTGCTCGCTCCAAGCAGGAATTGATGGAGGAAGCAAAAGACAGTTTGGAAAAAGCTGTCAGACGAATGAGAAAGTATGCTGATAGAGGGAGGAGGGCCCTTGAATTCCAGGTTGGGGATAAAGTGTTGTTGAAACTGACGCCTCAGATTTGGAAGAAAATCAGTAGCAAAACGGTTCATCGAGGTCTAGTGCCGAAATATGATGGTCCCTTTGAGGTGATCAAGAAGGTTGGCAGTGTGGCTTATCGATTGAAGTTACCAGAAAGGTTGAAAGTACACCCTACTTTCCATGTAAGTTTTCTGAAACCTTTCTTTGCAGACCAAGATCAGGCAAGAATGCAAGGCACTCGAGCCCCGCCTACTATCCGAAAAGAGTTTGAACGGGAGGTGGAAAAGATTCTGGACCATCGAACGTTTGGACAGAGTAAGAAGAACAGGCGGACAGATTATTTGGTGCATTGGAAGGGAGTCCCAATTGCTGAAGCAAGTTGGGAGAGGGATACAACTTTATGGCAGTTTGAGAAACAAGTGAGGGAGTACTTGGCAACTATTTCGACGAGGACGTCGGGCTCTTCTGGTGGGGGTGGTTTGTTAGCCCCTTAGCTTTTGGCTAGGCCAAGGGCTTGGCAATGTGGTGGCAGAGGGCAACCACGCCAACCCAAGGCCAAGGCATGAGGGAGGCATGCCTTAGACACCAAGTGTTGCAGCAAAGTTTGTATGTTGGCTCGAAGTGGCCATGGTTGGCCAAGGCTGGCCAAGCCATGGCCTGGCAGCGTTCAAACAAGAGGCAGTGGCAGTTTGGTAAATATTGAGAAATTAAGTTATTTCGGGTTCATAAAATTATCTATGTTATTTTATGATCTCAAGAGTGTGTTGGTGGAGTTTCATGATTTTTGAGTGCAGGAAATTAATTGTGAGACCCATTATGCCTTTTTGTCATTTCTGATGTATACCCCTAAGGCTCAGGCAATCGTCTTAAGAGCTCTTTAGGGGGGGGTGGTGATTGAAGCTAGGTGCCTGCCATGGGGCAGCACCTAGGCCATGCGTGACCCTGGCATGGCACGGCGGTTGGCTATGATTTGAACATCAGATGGCTATTGTTGGCTTTGCAAGGAGTTGGGCGACGCCTTGCTATGACGGATTGGACGAGACTCGGCCGCGGGGCTGATCTCGCACACTCGATGGCACAAGGGCTATGGCACATGCGGAGGCATGGCATAGCAGGAACACGGACCAAGCAAGAACATATGCAGATTGGCTAAGCCAATGCACGCACAGCAGCAAGTCATGGGCGTGGCTAGGCACATGATGCAGTCGGTTATTGCTGATGCTGCTGGCATCCTTGGACAATGGGCCAGGCCAGACAAAGATTTCTGTTGGCAGTTACGGTTGGATGATCAGACATCCCTCCTTGATTAGCTGATGCTTCAGACATCAGGATGGGCAGTTGGCTAGGCTTGGACAGCATAGGCAGTTGGGCAAAAACTGCCATGCACGATTGGCATTCGTTTATTGGTTCTGTGTCCCTAGGCTGATGGGGTTGTCATCAGCAAGCCCTTGGGTGGTTGGGCTGTAACCACCAATGCTCCTGTATAAATACATTGCCATGGCATACACCAGAGCACGTTTTGGATTGCTGTGGTGGTGTATGCTAAGGCCGGGATCCTTGTATTCTTGAGTTAAGAAT
Source organism: Liquidambar formosana (assembly GCA_039720395.1). Lineage (NCBI taxonomy): Eukaryota > Viridiplantae > Streptophyta > Magnoliopsida > Saxifragales > Altingiaceae > Liquidambar > Liquidambar formosana. Next base: position 27,017 of record JBBPBK010000125.1, on the reverse strand, counting down.
AAAGGTTGGGCATTTGCCTGAAAAACTCTCTGTTGTGCTTGGCTGTTGCTTACACTATTTATGCTTTTCAATTGAGAAGGCTGACTAAGTAGAGGGACTTAGTGCCGCACAAAGGCTAAAAATTCGTGGTGAAATTTGGCCCTGTGAAACCTAAGAAAAATTCGGGGTATTACACAGGCGGCTAGCGGCTAGCCACCCAGGCCTGGGTGGTCACCCGAGGCCATGTCATCTTCAGCCCATTTTTGACCCCTTTCGGCTTCCAAATGTGTTTCAGGGCTCAAATCAACTCTGATTTTGACGAAACGAAAGCCAAAACGACCGTGTTTCGAAGGGGAATGTAATTTGAGTCACTTGAAGGCAAGAAACCCTAGCCATGGCTGCATGGTTGGGTCCTACAAAGGCGGTTAACCGCTATGCCTCACCATTGCTTAGCTTAGGTATGCACATAGGGTCGCACCGAATGTCTTCCAATTCGAAATTCAACCTCCCTAAACACATTTGGGGATGAAATTAAGACCAATCAAGGTCAAATGAGTAGTCATAGAGTGAAAGTCATGAGCCAATTCGAGCTAGCCCGAAGTAGGTCTCTTAACCAACTTGAGCCTTGTTGAGCCATTCTAATCCCGAACCATCAATTCATCGAATTGAACCCACAAATACCTCAAATGCAACCATACGAACTCCAATTGGAAACTTGGAGATCATTTCAAGGTCAAATGGAAAGTTTGTGACCAAAAAGACGATTATGCCCCTCAAGTCACAAAAGTTCTTATTAACCCTCAAGATCAACTCCAAATCGAACCAAAATTCATACACACCATCCTCAAGACTCTAAAAACTCAATGCAAAAGACTAGACTCAAAAAGGAAACAAAAAGACACATGAAATGACAAACCCTAACTAAGGTGGCAAAAATGGGGTGTGACAGTTTGCAATGTTTTTTTGTCCAAATCACCAAAAAAAAACAAGAATTCTAATAAAGAATTTTGAAAACATTGTAAACAAAATCAAAATGTTGTAGACCCAATCTCCTTTGTCAACACCAACTACATCATTGTTGCAATTCCCAGACTTTTTACTTTTATTACTCAGCTTGTATACTCTCGATTCCTTCCTTTTTGCTTTTAACTTTCGATGGCAATCGAATCCGCAACTCAAAGCAACCATCCTCGCAAGCGATTGTGTCACCATCATCAGCATTACACTCAAGAGTTGACATCTTCTCATGCAGAATCTCCAAATTCTCCCTCAAAAACTCATACTTTTCAATTGATTTAATGGCTGCATTTGAAATTTGACAGAATATAGTGTAAAGACTAGATTGACGCACCATCTCTTCTTTAGTTACGAGGTCTTCATAACAATTTTTGACATAATTGTGATTGCACTTTATACATTTTCTCCATTGGTCTAAAATATATTCATTCGACAACTCTCTAATATTCCTTTCAACCAAAACTTTTAGAATATGCCTGCATACAGTACTCTTGAACTCAAACAAGAGACAAAGACATAAAACTTTGAACTCAACTTCACTAAACAAGACATTATATAACACCTTCCTCTCATTTCCATCATTTTCTTTAGCCACACCACAAACTTGATATCAACACATGCTATTCAGATCCAACCAAACTTACATTACAACAAATCATACCCCTGATTTTAGCTTGAAATTTTCTAAACATATTATGTGTATATGCATTTTGAAATTGCTTCTCAAATTCAAAATCAGTAATCAAAGGAATTGTTGAGTTAAATGATGAAAAATTAGCTATGTTTTCTTTCTTAATTTTCTTTTTCAAAGCTTCTTCATATTGTTTCACAAATTGCTTAAGAATAGTCTTTGAGTTCTTTTGAAAAATGAGTTCATGCTCTCACTTCTTTGTGTTGTAGACATACCAGCCCAAAACATTTCCTTGACAAAAACTGGAACCCATCACTTACGATTATCATACAATGACTTCAACCAATCATTTTCACCAAGCTCAAAGTCGCTAAGCAACTGTACCCATCCCTGCTCAAGCTCATTTACTATGATACTCTCATAAACAACAAATTTTAAGCATTTCTCGATCTTTTTATACTCTTTAAATGCTCCCAACTTGATAGGTATCTTCCTCATAATATGCCACAAACAGAGTCGATATCGTGTGTTAGGAAAAACCTCCGCAACTGCTGCTTGTATAGCTTTGCACTGATCAGTTATAATGGCTTTTGGTGCATTAAATGACATACATTCCAACCAGTTTCTGCAAAAAAACAAAGCTACAATCAAACTAACAGAATTGACTAATCTTTAAGTAACTTAAAATTAACTTCAGATAGTATAAAACTAGCCTGAAGAGCCAAATATATGCCACAATGCCCTTATATGATAATAAACCGCATCCAAACAGAATTGATTGCCCATGATGGTTAACTCCAACGAAAGGAGCAAATGACATACTATACTCATTAGTCAAATATGTTGAGTCAAAAGAAACAACATCTGAAATTCCTAATATCCTTCTCACCATATCTCACCTGCTCATACCCTCCAGTTGCAACAACCAATGATATATAACTTTTCGATGGCTTATGTTGCGACCCAAAATAATTAAGCCGTGATCAATAGTAATAAAACAACCTTTATTTTAATAAATTTTTTATAAAACGTGGATGTCACGTGTCAACATCTCAATCATTTTGAAATTCTCCCTCTTTTTGGACATGACCCATCCGTAGATGGAATATACCATAATAAAAACCTGTTACAAAATCCATACATAAAATTTTCTTGTTATCCATGAAAGTGGTATCATCCCATGCATCGCATTCTACGAATACATAACCCTAAATAAAATAAATTACATCCTTAACAATATTACAGGTCCGTAAACCATTGGCCCCAAAATAAAACTGAATTAATACATATTCTTCCCATGAAAATACATCAATAATTAACATAGGCAATTCCAACTAGGCATGCTTCCGCCTATGATAGCATAAACCAATCCTTGGATTATCTGAAAAACATTTAAAATAATAAGCATGAGTTTGGCAACTCAGTAAATACAATTTAACATAGTAAACTAAAGTAATGATATAAATAAAACCAATTATATCATTTAAAACAAAATATATTAACCAAGTATATTACAAATCCAAAATAAGTTATAGTCCATAACTTAAAACACATAATGCATAATATCCAAGGCATGTGACTCATGTCCAATTTACATTAATTCTATTAATTACCGACCACTCCTACAGGAGTCTTCACGCAGAAACAAAGGATTTAAACCCAACCTTCAAGAGGACAACATTGCACCCTCGCAACCGCGCGAGGATGGAAAGTAGCCTCTTCTTTAGGAACACAAGGGTTCTTACCTGGAACCGGAAAGTACCTAGATTCAGGAACACAGCTGTCATCCTTGCTTGGGACCGCAAGCAACCTAAGACTAAAGGAAAAGAAAACACTGCAAAATCCCTTGACTGCAAATAGTTCAATTCCAATGACCTATTTTTATACAATACTTTACCCAGTATTCAATAAATCCATTTAATGTATGATTATGCCCAACATGCAGTGCGATAAACCATAAAATGATTTTTAACCAAAATCATCTACAAAATATGCCATATAAATCATAATCAAATAATCTCATAATTATACCAAATTATAATAACAACATAAATACCCTTATATGATTTCAACATTAAAAAAATTATACCTTCAAAATATCAATTACCCACATGGAAATAACCATAAAATTCCTATATTTATAATTCCCCAAACGCATAGAATAACCCAAATTTCTCAATAAACATAATTTCAATTTATGTTATCAAATACCCAAAGTTCTATTTCAAGATTTATTCCATAAATCATTTATAGACATATTCTAGGCCGAAGAATATCAAATACTATGATAATATATACCATATTATCATGTCAATAGTTTAAACCTATATAAATTGCACATACCTCCATGAAATGTGTAGAAAATGCAACGTTGATGTTGTGGGTGAGTAAATCCAAGCCCTAGAATGCACATACAAGCTCCCAATCCGAGCCCTAGCTCCCAAATGACTTGGTTGATGAAGAGAATGGAGATTCCAACTCCAAAATGCAACCAAACTTCACAAATTACATGAATAAACACAAGATATGAGGATATGATGACTAAAACCCAAAAGAAATGCAAACCCTAGCCTTACATATGAGAAATTACCTTTCAAATCCGAAATAGAGGTAAACCATGAGTGAATCCAAGCTAGAAATGTCGAAATCCAAGCCCCCTATGTATGAAATCCAAGCAAAAGTAGAGAGAGAAACTCCCTCTTTCTCCTCTTGTACACCCCAAGAGCTCTCCCAAGCTCACTTTCCCTTCTCCCACTCTAAAAATGCAGAAAAATAAGGATTACAAGTTGGGGTTGAAGGGTTTATATAGAAAAAAAGGGCAAAAGGGTCATTTTAACCCTTTATTAAAACTGTCCGCCGACATTTTCAGACGATTGAAAAATGTTTTCAGCCGGTTGAAAATGCCCAACATAAAACAATCTTCTATGGATTTTTCAGTGGGCTGACATGAACTTTTAACTGTCTGAAAATTGTGAAATGCAATTTTCAGCCGGCTGAAATGCAACTTTCGGCAGGCTGAAACTCATGTTGTCTCACAATTCTCAGGTTATCACAGCTACAGCCCATCAACCTTATCTTTATGAATTTACTTTAAGTTATTTAATGAAAAAAAGCAAATAACCCCCCATTTGAATCCAAATAAAATATCAGAGAAATTAAATTCCAAGTATATCAAAATCTCATTTCTAAGTTTTAGTACAAAATTCGTCTCTCGACAGATTTTCCTAAAACAAACATGTGAGGAACCTAATCTAAACATGCTAATAAAATCCCATAAAATCATAGAAGTCTTATGATATTATAAACTTCTATTATTGCCAAAAATTATCTTTAAAAACAAAGATTTACGAAAATTTATTTTTTTCCCAACACTTAGCCAAATTTCAGCAGCTTAAACCCTTAAGTTGCAAATAATGCCAAATGCACCCGAAAGATACTCAATGCACAAAAACAAGCATCAAAACACATACGTCATCATCACATACATTACTCAATCATGAGGTCATCCAACCAATCATGGGATTAACTATGTTAACCATAGATTAAACCTTTAATACCATATTTAAAAATTACGAGTGTTATAGCTTAATCCCAACCCTATCATTTATCTTTAAAATTCTTTTAGTCATTGAATCTAATCTTCAGTGGCAAGGCAAATAGCGTGATGACTGAGGACTTAGGCCATGATTGTGAAGTATACACACCTTGGTGATAACAAACTCGCCCTCACTTCTTACAACAATATTTATCTTTGCTTCGCATCTAATCTTGATAGTTGGTTTAGGATTTAAACCATTGTTTGCTATGGACACATATTTGCCATTACGAGAACAAGCAAGTGAATAGTACTTTAAACTTCCATTATCACATTTCACACTAATTTTAGCTATCCAAAACCCTTTGCTCATCGCACACTTACTATAAAACGTACAAACCTCCTCTTCAGAACCAAAACTCATTCCAATTTCAGGCTCTACAATAGCTGTAGAATCATCCAAACCTTGACTTTAAAAAACAAAAGCGCTATCATGAACATCATCCATATCCTAAAAATGAACAATAATAGAAAATACATGTCATGAATAGCTCAAAACAACTAAAACCAAGCTAACAATTAAAATAAATGAAGAAATCAGAATAAAAACAACTAAAATTAAGAAGCTTGAAATTCATCCTAACCACAATAACCTCAGCACTAACAAACACCTTAAATAAAACTGACCAAACATTTATAACAAAAACCAAGCTAACAAACAAAAAAAAAAAAAAAAAAAAAATGAAGAAATCTAAAATAATATCAATTCAGCTACGAAAAATAACTCTACATCAACCTCGATCAATAGTTCATTAGGAAAATTCATAAACCCTATTTTGCACAAAGTGGATATAATTTGACTCAATAGAACAATAGAACTTCCATGAAATCAAAATGCCTCAACATGACTGAAAACATACCTGAACTACCACAAAAATCCCCTGATTGAATTGAGAAAAACCTTCAAATTCTAACTCAAATCGAAGTAGACAAAGTAGCCATGAAGCACAAATCACTCACCGCCGAAATAAAACCCTATAAACTTGCGAAAATACATGATATATAAGGAAATTGAAGCAAATATTCACAAGGTAGTTAAAATTGGAATCAATTTCCAAAAAAACTGGCACACGTGGTTTGGAATCTTGAAGAAATGAGCCTCACAAGCCTCCACATTCTACTGTGGTGTATACACCTCTACCATATCTATATACATATCCTAAACACACAGTTGGCTAACGGTGGTCTAACGTAGTCGGCCCACCAATCTTTTTCCGTACTTTAAACATATTTAAACATTATTTTATATATTTTAAGACTGTTGGAATAAAAAACTAGCATGATTAGTATTAAAATAATATATCTATACTATTATATAAAGCTAATTCCCTTTGTGGTTGGATTGCACATGGAAATACTAAGACACCCTTACAAGTTAATAAAGTTAAGAGATGATTTGGTAATTTTACTAACTTTAAAAAACTTACCACAATCTGTTTTCCCTTACTTCTCTCCCACACACACATGCGATTTAAGAAATTTGAAAATTGATATAACAGTTTCACTGATAAAGTAGAAACTTGAAAAAATGTGTTACACATTTATCGCATGTGCTCGATTACTAGTTTTAATGATGAAAAATTATTTAATATTTTTATATTATTTTTAAGAATAGGAAATTAGTAACGGTTGAAAAAAAAAAAACCAAAGCAAGCAAATGGACGGCTCTGATGTAAAACCAATCCCCAAAACCTATCTCAACCACCGAACCCATCCCCAAAATCAGCTTTCCCCTTCCTACTCCCGCAAAACTTTCCCCTCTGCTCACTCCCACTCCCACTCCCGCCAAGGCACAAACCCTCAAACCTTCTCTCTGCTCTCTCCCTCCCACTCCCACAACCCACCCCGTCCTTTTCTTCCCACAAACCCTCTCTCTGTCAATCCTCCCAAGTCCACAAACCCTCACTCCACTCGCCGCACTCCACTCGTCGGCAGCGAAGCGAGAAGCTTAGTCTTCGCCAGAGGGCAGCCAAACAAGAAGCTCAGTACACATCGCCGGTTAGTTGCAGTTCTCTCTCTTCTCTTCGCACTCTTTTTTGCTCTCGAGCCTCTTCGATCTTCATCTAAAAAAAAACTTGCTTCTTGTGTTGTAAGTTATTTTTTTGAAATTTTAATAGAAAGTTTCCGTTAGTTTAAACCCGCAATCAGACCGTTTCAGGCTCGTGGGCTGATTTTTTGATTTCGTGGGTCTGTTCTTATATATGCATTCATATTCTTATTTTAAGTCCGTTAGCTTGTGCCACTTTCTTTAATTTATCTTTAATTTCTTGGTTTTTACTTTGCTTCTAAGAAATTAATAAACTGACCGGTTGGTAGTTGAGGGCAGGCCATTATTGCCAAGGACGATCTGGTTCAGTAATGGTCTTTGCAATGGTCGCGATTGCATTTAAGACAGAACCCATTCGGCAAACATCATTTATTTATTGTCTGATTTTCATACAGTGAACATCAATTTTTTATTTTTTTTTGGGTGTGCTTTTCGTAGACATTACAATCCCTCTTTTAACGATACTCACAGTTAAATTGAAGCAGAGCAAGAGGATGGAGCCGATCGGGAGCAAGCCTATTTTGGGTGCAAGTCTGAAATCAGAGTGTATTCTGTGCGAGTCTGATAATTTTAGCATAAAAACTGTGAGCATCAATTTTTTTTTTTTTTTGGTGTGTGATTTTCACATTGTGAGCATTATTTATTATTATTATTTTTGTGTGATTTTCATACACATTACATTGGGTCTTTACAATGTCTTTTAATATATAAAATTTGTGGTTTAATGTGCTTTTTTTTTTTCCTGATAGATGTCTTCAAATAACGTCAAACATTTGTGGCCTCCTCAAATGGAGAATGATTTTATCAACTTGTTGCTTCAATATACCGGGATACCTATAAACTGGCAGTCAATTAGAGATGAGATGAAAAAGATAACTGGGAGGGAGTTGAGTAAAACTCAGTTGTTGGATAAGTACAGTAAGAGTTTAAGAGCTGATTATAAAAACTTTTCTGCAGTTCTCACGGAAAATGGAGTTGGATGGGAATGTTTGGTGTCCCATGAATCTTGGGTAGAGTACATGCAGGTAAATCTGCTTGTGTTTTTGGTTTTAGGCTACTTCGTTGTATTTCTAACTAATTAAACTAATGGATTGTGTATGGTTTTGATGATTAGAAAATCCCAGAGCAAGCGCAAGCTTTCAACAAGAAAGGGCATCAACATTACATGCTCCTTCACAGTTTATTTAATCAGAAGGCAGCAGCGACCAACTCAGGGCAGAAGCGTGAGTTAGACAGTGTAGATTCTTCTGAAAGTTGTAAGCGTGTCAAGGACTCTGTTTTCTCATATGAGGGACCATCCTTGAGTGTTGAGCCACCAAGTCATTCATACAGTGTTACTGAATGTATTAATGTCCTCAAAACTATGGGCCTCGACCACAACTTCTATGTTGATGCAGTTAGCCACTTATTAAAGAACTTGTATCACAGGGTGGAGTTTCTTGTGACTTCTGAAAAGTACAGGAAGGGGTTACTTAGCCACTATATTGATAAGGCTAATGAAAATGACCCAAGGAATAAGGAAAGTCCCACCAATCGACCTCCATGATTATAGGGCATGGAACAGGACAGGGTTACTTAGCCACTATATTGATAAGGCTAATGAAAATGCAAGGAATAAGGAGAATCCCACCAATTGACCTTCCTGATTATAGGGCATGTTACAGGGATTGCAAAGCTGGAATGCCACACTAGGAAATTCCAACTATCATTCTTGAAGGTTACACGTGATTTACTCCATGACTTTCTTCTACCTTTCCATGTATATAAATGTATTCAATTGTGATTGTAATTACCTTTCCCAAGGTAAGTCAACTCTCATTAGGATATCTATACTACCTATAAAAGGTTGAATCTCAGAACAACTTTTGAATGACCAATATACCCTTATATTTTTTTAAAAAATACATATCTACCTTTCCTTTAATTGAAACACATAGTAAACATTCTTATCATTTGGTAACAAATGAAAGTTAGATTTTAACTCAAACTCTTGACAAATTAAAGTTAAATTATTACTCAAATTCTTAAAAAAAATATTTACTTTTTAATTTTAAACTTTATCTTTTATGAATAAAATATAAAATCTTTATGTATTTATTATTTTGTATAACTAATATTATTTAAAAATATTCGCGTGCAACACACGTGTACTATATCTAGTTTCCTTAGATATTCTCTATAATCACACAATATATTTGATGAATAGAAGATCACTCATCTCACCTTGAAATAGAATTTCTCAAATGTTCTTATATATTATGGGAGAGTGTCTTGATGCACCATTCTTATGCCATGTTATTCTATCCTATGCTATTTTGCTGGCTGTTTGGCAGTCTTTAAAGGTTTTCTATGTTGCTGTAGGGATAATTACTCTGCTATTGCTCTGATTTATAACTTTTGGTCTACTATTGTGGGCTACGGTTTGGAATGTCTATATTCTGCTGAATTTTGGGTTGATGATGCTGTGTCTTCTTACTTGGGTGTAGTTTACTTATTGTTGGTTTGTCCTGTTTGGTTGGCTGCTATGTGTAGGGTTGTTGTTTTTTGTTTTTTTTTGGGCTTGGAATGGTATTTCAATCTCCTTATGTAATAGTTTGAAATATACTAATCTTGTTTCTTTGTCTTCCTTTTTTTCCCCCACATGGGCTTTAAGAGTAGGAGCAAGTTAGATTGTTGCTGAATTTATTCTCATCACTAAATTAGGTTGCTTTGATATCTAAGAGCACTCATGTGAACTCATGGGTTTTGGAATTTCAAGGATCTAGGGTAGTCATCCTTTTAGATGGGTTGGTGTGGGTAACTATATCTTCCTTAGGTTTCCTTCTTTGCGTCTACAGTCATGAAAGAATATTCCATGACTGCAAACCCTTAATTGTGCCTTTTGCTTTCCTTTAAAACTGTGTATCTTCCACCATTATCCACTAATCGATAGCTCTTTTGATAATATGGTGTAGATGTATAAAATTCAGCCAATTGATATTATGCCTGTTGGCATAGTGGTATTTTCTGCCTTATTGTGGGGGAGTTTCGGGTGGGGGACCCTATCCTACAAGATATGAGAGTATGGAGATTATAATGAATGAAATGTTTTCCTTCTACTGATTTAGCGGAGAAGTTGTCCATAGTCCTGTTTGCACGTAATCAGTTTGTAAATTTGCAAAGGTATTTTTTCAGTTTTCTTGCCAATATTATTTTGTTAAACTTGTTGCCTTTTGCTCTTTGGTTGAAGAATTCTTGATATTCTTCTTTATTTGTTTTCATACAATTTCTCTACTTCAATATCCTTCCCTATGTGTTCATGTGTGTTTGTTTTTTACTTATTGGGTGAATGTTGTTGTAAGGTTGAGAAAGTCATTCTTTGGGGTTAGAATTGCTCTATTTATTGTGTTGTATGAAGCATCATTGTATTCATTAATGTTGGGGAATACAATTTCAATTAAGTGAAGCACGGAACTTATGGTTGAGACTTGAGATCTCAACATTTTTGTTGGATTCCGAAAAAAAAAAAAAATTCAGGCAAAGAAGAGAAGAAAAAGAAATTTTGAATCTTGTGTTTTATATTATTATAGTTTTTAAATTGATATATTGGCTCAACAAAGCCTAATAGTTGTATTAATCTTGGTTGTGATTCAATTTTTTTTTCTTACGTATTTTTGCTAACCAAACAGAAAATTGTTGCTCTAGAGTTCAGAGGAATGATTTATTTCCCTTTTTTGGTAGTCTTTGGTTCTCTACTCCTCTAGATAAGTTTTGGGGAGAGTTGGTTTATATATAAATGAATGAAGAAATAAGAAAAGAAAAGAAGAAGAGAAGAGAAGAAGAATGAGAAAAATAGAGTGAACCATAAGGTTCCTTCTCTACTAGCATATTATTTATACTTCTTATATGCTACAATTACAAGAATACCCTTCAACTAAGTAGAAGTAATAAAGCATGAATAAAACACATAAAATATAACCAATATTCAACACTCTCCCTCAAGTTGGTGCAAAGATATCCTTCATGCCCAACTTGGCAAGCACATCATGAAACACTTTGCTAGGTACTCCTTTGGTCAAGATATCAGCAAGCTGATCTTCAGTTCTCATATATGGAGTGCAAATCTCTCAAGAACTCAACTTCTTTTTTATTAAATGCCTGTAAACTTCAATATGCTTAGTTCGATCATGTTGAACTGGGTTATGTGCAATATTGATAGCTGCCTTGTTATCACAATACAACCGCATAGGCACTTTGCATTCGTAACCTAATTCCTGTAGCAATATCTTTAACCAAAGTAACTCACATACCCCATGAGCCATGGATCTAAACTTAGGTTCTGCACTGGATCTAGCAACTACAGACTGTTTCTTACTCCGCCAAGTTACAAGATTTCCACCTACAAAAGTACAGTAACTCGAGATGGATCTTCTATTAGTGATAGAGCCTGTCCAATCTGCATCTGTATACGACTCTATTCTCAAATGATCATGTCTTGAGAACAATATTCCTTTTCTGGGAGTAGATTTCAAGTAGCGAAGGATCCGATAAACAGCCTCCAAATGAGACTCACGAGAAGAATGCATGAATTGACTCACCACACTAACAGCATATGCAATATCTGGGTGCACTACAAGAGAAAGCATCTATCGCAACGGTAAAAGTCATTGCGATAATCTCAAAGTCGTTGCAATAAATACCTATTGCAACGACAACACTACCGTTGCGATCCGTTGCAAAAACTTCCGTAGTAATAGGTTATTGCAACTGTTGGCCCCAAGGTTATATAACCAAGGGCATATCCGAGATTTTGATGATAACAAAGGATCGATGTAAGTACTAATGGTTTATTTGTCAAGATTATAATCAAAGCTAGGTACTCGAGCATATGGATCCAAAAGAAGCATAAAGATATATGCATATCATGGAACTCAAAGCACACATGCTTATGATATCAAGATAATCAAGCACAAAAGCATACGAGCATAGAAAGCATGCAAAAGACCTACGATCACTCAAGACCAAGCTAGCATCGTCAATGAAGATACTTATATAGCTATGAGTGAGGTTATTAGGTTTTTGATGTACTTGATTGCTCAAATGATCACTCTATTGACCTAGATGGACCTTAGGATTCTTGGGTAAAATTAATTCATCACTTGAACAAGGCCTAAGTTGATAGAAATGAACTTGATCGATTTAAATTTGTGAAATATCCATTATAGTTCATTTCTGCCCAATTCAGTCGACTCTTTTCTCAAATCAGTCGACTCATTTAAGCAGAAGAGGTCCCCTGCTCCTGTCTTTTGGTTCTGCTCAAATCAGTCCACTGAATTCCCAATTCAGTCGACTGATTTAGCAAATCAGTGGACTGAATTGAGTATTCAGTCGACTGATTGTGCGATCTCAGAACTCCAACGGCTAGTTTTTGAAAGGTTGTTGAGGCATTAAATGCCACCAAACGGCTCTTTCCCGGCATTTATTGCACCAAACGGTCATATTATGCCTAATGTCTATATAAACAATGATTCAAATGCATTTATGAGGATCAATACAAGAGAATTCATTGTTATCATTCTTCTAGCCCTAAATTCATTAAGAGCATTCATTGAGCAATCAATTAGAAGAGAGCTGAGCTTTAATTTTTGTGTTATTCACTCTTAAAGAGAGTTTCTTTGTAGACACATCTTATCTCTACAAACTTGTAATCAAGGGTTGGTGATAACCCCATTCTTTGCACTTGAAGAAGTGTGGCTGAACAAGTGTTGGTTGAAAGCACTTGATTTGTAAAGGTTTGCTGCTCCACCTTGAAGGAGAGTGATAGTGGATTGGTGAATCCTCAAGCGAGCTCTTGAGGCGAGGACGTAGGCGGGAAGGCTGAACCTCGTTAAAACTTGTGTTTGCATTCTCTTTCTCTTATTCTCTTTACTGTTTATCATTGAGAATATCTCTATTTGCCATAATCTGATTTTAGCTTGCTATCATATTTTTTTAATTGGCCAATAACCCTATTCACCCCCCCTCTAGGGTTGTTTACTTGGGACAACAATTGGTATCAGAGCCCAACCTCTAGCATTTGACATATTTGTCTTGCGAGGAACGATATGGCCAACTATAGTGGTAACGGATTCACCGAAGGACAATCGTCCAATAGACCACCACTTTTCAATGGAGATGCATCTCTATATAATTTCTGGAAAATCAGAATGCAAATTTTTATTCAATCCACTAGCTATGAGCTATGGAATATCACTTCTAAGGGTCCTTTGATCCCTACTAAGGTGGTAGATGGAGTTACACTTCCTAAAGTACCACAAGAATACACCACAGCTGATCATAAGTCTCTTGAACTTAACTCTAAAGCCATTGGCTTACTATATTGTGCTTTAACTAATGATGAATTTAGCAAAATCTCTAGGTGCACTAGTGCCAAAGAGATATGGGATACATTAGAAGTCACCTATGAAGGGACATCTCAAGTAAAAGAAGCAAAAATCAATATGCTTGTTTGTGAATATGAAATGTTTAAAATGAAAAAGGATGAATCTATTAGAGACATGTTTGCTAGATTCAATGCTATCATTAATCCTTTAAGTTCTCTTGGAAAGATCTACACTAACTCCGAATTGGTGAGAAAAATTCTTAGGAGCTTGCCTAAGCAATGGGATGTCCTCACCACTACTCTACTTCAATCAAAGGAGCTATCATCAATGACCTTAAGTGATCTTGACGGCAACCTAGTCACACAAGAACTCGCATTTAAAGCTCGTGAAATTGATGAAGGGAAGACATCCAAGAGCATGGCTCTCAAAGCCTCACAAGACGAAGAAGAACCACCAAGTGAAGAGTGTGAGAATGAAGAAGATGAAGACATGGCTTTCATATCTCACAAGCTCAAAAAGTTCTTCTCTAGAAGAAATCAAGGAAGGAGATTCAACAAGGGTGACTCCTCCAAAAGAATTCCAAATAGAGGAGAAAACTCAAATAGAGAACCACAAGTGTGTTTTGAATGCAAGAAGCCCGGACATATCAAGATAAATTGTCCTCAACTCAACAACAACTACAACAAGACGAGTCACAATAACAACAACTTCAAGGACAATAGAAAATTCAAGAAGAAGGCTTTCACCGTCACATGGGATGATGAAGCAAATAGTGATGAAGAAGATGAGGAGATTTCTTGTGATCAAGAAGTGGCAAACTTTTGTCTCATGGCAAAAGAGGATGAGGTAATCGAACTCAATTCTATTGATTATCCTATAGAAGAACCTCCCACTTATGAAGAATTACAAGATGCACTTGAAGACACTTTTCTTGAATTAAAAAGGTTTTCTCACAAAAACAATGATTTGAAAAAGAACATCTCATCTCTTCAAGAGGAACTAAATGCTTTGAAACATGAAAATTTAGAATTGAAAAGCAAGATAGACTCAACCCCTACCATTTCTCAATCTAGTCTTGAAAGTGAAAATACTTCATTGAAAGAAAAGATTGAAGACTTGACTAATACCTTGGCCAAGTTTACCAATGGAAGGGATAACTTGGATAAGATATTAACTAGTCAAAGATGGTGTTTTGATAAGGCCGGAATTGGTTATCAAGAAAATGTCAAACAAAAATCTTATATTAACTTCTTTCCTAAGCCTAAAGTCTCTAGTACACCTAAAATCTCATGCACTTATTGTAAGAAGGAGGGACATAACATCTACACTTGCAAAATGAGAAAAAGACCTAAAAGTTTCACCAAGAGGGTGTGGGTAGTTAAGGGAACCTCACCTCCTATGGCTAACCCCTATGGACCCAAGAAAATATGGGTACCAAAGAGAGTTACTTGAACTTGTGTAGGTATGCTTGAAGTCATCAAGCAATGAAAAATGGTTTCTTGATAGTGGGTGCTCAAGGCATATGACGGGTGATAGATCAAAGTTCGTCTCTTTGAAGCCCAAGGACGGCGGCTACGTGACATTTGGAGACAATGCCAAGGGTAAGATAATTGGCATTGGTAAGGTTGGTAAGAATTCCTCACTTTGTGTTGAAAATGTTTTATTAGTTGATGGTTTAAAGCATAATCTCCTTAGCATTAGTCAATTATGTGATAAAGGATATAGAGTTACCTTTAAATCCAATAAATGCATAATTGGAGATGAAGATAAGACCCTATTTGTTGCATATAGGATTGGTAACATCTATGCTATAGAGTTTGAAGAAATCGCATTACAAAATGTACATTGCTTCTCCGCTTTAAACGAAAATCATTGGTTATGGCATAGAAGACTTGGACATGCTAGCATGGATTTAATTTCAAAACTTTCTAGGCATGAACTTGTAAGAGGTTTACCAAAAGCAAAGTTTTCAAAAGATGGAGTTTGTAGTGCATGCCAACTTGGAAAACAAACCAAGTCCTCTTTTAAATCAAAGCCTCATATTTCAACTACTAGACCTTTACAACTCATTCATATGGATCTATTTGGACCTATTGCAATTGCAAGTCTTGGAGGGAAGCATTATGCATTTGTAATTGTTGATGACTACTATAGATATACATGGGTGTTCTTCCTTGCACATAAAGATGAGACTCATGCTACATTTGTGACATATTGTAGAAGAGTCCAAAATGAGAAAGGCTATACCATTACACATGTTAGGAGTGATAGAGGGAGCGAATTTGTCAATAAGGATATTGTACAATTTTGTAATGAGAATGGCTTTGGTCACAATTTCTCCGCTCCTAGAACTCCTCAACAAAATGGTGTGGTTGAAAGAAAGAATAGAACACTTGAGGAAATGTCTAGAACCATGCTAAATGAACACTCTTTACCTCAATATTTTTGGGCCGAGGCCGTTAATACCGCATGCTATGTAATGAATAGAGTTCTTTTAAGATCTAAACTCGGTAAAACTCCTTATGAACTATGGAATGATAAGAAACCTAACATAGGTTACTTTAAAGTGTTTGGTTGTAAATGCTTTATATTGAATGATAGAGATAAACTTTCCAAATTTGATTCTAAATCCGATGAAGGTGTGTTTCTTGGCTATTCCATGAAGAGTAAAGCATATAGGGTGTTTAACAAGAGAACTTTAACTGTTCAAGAATCAATGCATGTTGTATTTGATGAAACTAACCCTCTTGCACCCAAGAAATATGTGGAGGATGATGATGATGATGTAGGTACAAGCTTGCAAGAACAAGTTGAAACCTTGAGTCTAAATGATAAAGAAGATCCACTAGACAAAGGCAAAGAAAAGGAAGAAGATGAAGTTATTAAAGACAAGAATCCGGAAGAAGAAGTTGAAGTTGAAAATGCTCCACTCCATCCGGATGTCACCAAGACTTGGAAATTTGTGAGGAATCATCCTAAAGATCAAATCTTAGGTGAACCCTCACGTGGGGTAAGAACTCGTTCTTCCATGAGAAATTTATGTGATCATCTTGCTTTCCTATCTCAAATTGAACCTAAGAACATTAATGAAGCTGAAAATGATGAATCATGGGTCCTTGCTATGCAAGAAGAACTCAATCAATTTGAAAGGAACAAGGTTTGGACCTTGGTACCTAGACCACATGACCATGGAGTAATTGGAACTAAATGGGTATTTAGAAACAAAAAGGATGAATCCGGAGTTGTTACTAGAAACAAGGCTCGACTTGTAGCCCAAGGTTATAATCAACAAGAAGGCATAGATTATGATGAAACCTATGCTCCGGTAGCTAGACTAGAAGCCATAAGGATGTTACTTGCCTATGCATGTCATAAAAATTTCAAATTGTTTCAAATGGATGTCAAGAGTGCATTTTTAAATGGTTTCATAGAAGAGGAAGTTTATGTTGAACAACCTCCCGGTTTTGAAAGTCATGAATTTCCAAATCATGTTTTTAAACTAAGAAAAGCTTTATATGGTTTGAAACAAGCTCCTAGAGCTTGGTATGAAAGACTTAGTGGATTTTTACTCAAAAATGGTTTTAAGAGAGGAAAACTTGACACCACACTTTTCATTAAAACCATTGATAATGATATGCTTTTAGTGCAAATCTACGTTGATGATATCATTTTTGGATCCACTAATGAGAATCTTTGCAAAGAATTTTCTAAGATTATGCAGGAAGAATTTGAGATGAGCATGATGGGAGAATTGACATTCTTTCTTGGACTTCAAATCAAACAAACAAAGGAAGGAACTTTCATCAATCAATCCAAATATGTCAAAGATCTACTCAAAAAGTACGGATTGGAAGATGGTAGAGAGTTTTCTACTCCAATGAGCACTTCCATCAAGATTGACAAGGATGAAAAGGGTAAAAATGTTGATCAAAAGAAATATAGAGGTATGATTGGAAGTTTACTTTATTTAACCGCAAGTAGACCCGATATCATGTTTAGTGTTTGCTTATGTGCTAGATTTCAATCATGTCCTAAAGAATCTCACTTGCTTGCCGTTAAGCGTATCTTTAAATACTTAAGTGGCTCAATTAACCTTGGATTATGGTTTTCTAAGTATACCGCTTTTGATATGCTTAGTTATTCCGATGCGGATTTTGCCGGCGGCAAAGATGACCGCAAAAGCACTAGTGGGACTTGCCATTTCCTAGGACATTCACTAGTTTCTTGGTTTAGTAAGAAACAAACATCGGTTGCACTCTCAACCACTGAGGCCGAATACATTGCAGCCGGTAGTTGTTGTGCACAAGTGTTGTACATGAAACAACAACTTGAGGACTATGGACTTCACTTTGATCACATTCCCATTAAATGTGATAATACTAGTGCCATCAACTTGACCAAGAACCCCATATAACACTCACGAACTAAGCACATTGAGATAAGACATCATTTCATTCGTGATCATGTCCAAAGAGGTGATATTGAGATTGATTTCATAGGTACCGACCATCAATTGGCCGATATCTTTACCAAACCTCTTCAAGAAGACCGTTTTAACTTCATTAAAAGAGAACTTGGCATGTGTTTAATGCATGATGTAGTGAATTGATGCATATCTTGGCTCTTCTACTCTTATCTTGATGTATGTCTATGTTGTGCTTTGCATTTCACTCACACACTCAAAAGATTTTGGTTGAAATTGATTTACCTAGTGTTTCAGTTGACTGAAAAGTCAAATCAGTCGACTTAATGGGCATTTCAGTCGACTGAATTAACTATTCAGTCCACTGAATCAGGCCCTGCTCTTGATTGCACTCACTGGGCAAATCAGTCGACTGATGTGCCAAATCAGTCGACTGAAATGGAAAATCAGTCGACTGAAATGGACTTTCAGTCCACTGATTCAGGCAGAAGCCTATGAAGCTATTTCCAGGACAATTCAGTCGACTGAAATGGTGATTCAGTCGACTGAATCTGCGATTCTATAAATATAACACGCGGCTTTTCATTTCAAATCACACCCATTCCCGCGACGTTTTCACTTCTCTCTCTCTCTAACCTCCAAAACTCTCTCAACAATGGCTCCCAAGACGAAGAATCCAGCCAAACGCCCTCACACCGGTAAAGGTTCATCGCGAAACTTACGACCCAGGGTTCCAAATCCTCCTCCACCGCCGGTGCAACCACCCGTTGAACAACAACCCGACGAAGAGGAAGGCGGAGAGTTTGTCTCTCTCGATGCACAGCGCAAGTTTGATGAGGACTTCAGTCGTCGCACCGTCGTCTTCGGTAAATATGCCCCTTTGGATTTCTTTGAAGAGCATTTCGTTCTCATTGCAAATTATTTCCGTCTTTTGGGTTGGGATTCATTCATTTTTCTGAAAAAACCCATGTATACTTATCTTGTGCGCATCTTTTACACCAATCTTGACTATATTAATAATCACATCCTTTGGTCTCAAGTTGGTGGTAGAGTTATATCTATGGATCAAAACCTACTTGCCCAAATCTTTCATATTCCTCGTGGTCAACATCAAATCCTTGTGACCAACGAGTGGACTCACTTTCAAGGGTATGATCCTATCCAAGCCCTTAATCAAATCTGTGGTCGGAATGATATTGCAAACCGTTTTAAACCCAAAGCCAAAGAATTAACTCTCAATGCTCGATTGATTCATCACATGATTACGTACAACATCCTTCCACGGGGTGGCGGACGTGACCATGTCTCATATTTTGACATTTTTCTTATTTGGTGCATCATGAATACCATTCCCATTGATTTACCTTTTATCATTTCCAATCATATTGTCGATTGCCAAAAGAAGAAAGTGGCTAGTCTCCCCTACGGCTTTGCCTTGACTTGTGTTTTTGAACATTTCCATATACCTCTTGATGAGGAAGCCGTAGTCGGCATTTCTCACACCAACACCTACTCCGATATGACTCTCAAACAAATGCACTACAAGTTTACTTCCAGGGGTTGGGTACCGAAAGATGATCCGGATGAGGTGACCGATGAAGAACAGGAGGCTGATGACCCTGTTCCTCCTGGTGAAGAGGAGCAGCAACCACATGAGGAGCCTGGTGAGCATGGCATGAATGTTGAGCCTCCACAGCCCCCTCCTGCGTTCGAGCCTCCTCCCTTTGAGCCTCCACAGCAGCCACCCATCCCTCCTGCTGGTGTTCAGACCATTTTGACAGCTATACAGGGTCTGCAGGTCTCCATGGATGGTATTGGCACTCGTCTCTTGGCTCTTGAGAACCGTCAGACACAAATCGAGAATGATATGGACACCTTGAAGCGTTATGGTGATATCTTTACGACTCAGGTGGACCAGCGTCTTGCCAGGACAGAGACTGATATACGCACTGTGCGTAACTCATTGACAGCCATTGAGCGATATGCCCGTCGCAATGCACCACCGCCTCCACCACCACCTCCTGCCCCTGAAGATGCGGACGCACCTGGTCTTCCCGAGCATATTGACTTGGACCCCTAGCTTTTTGTCTGATGACAAAAGGGGGAGATATTTTTTGATTGATGTATCTTGAACATCTAACTTATTTTGAACACACAATGACTTGACACATTCCTAGTTATCTATAACTTTTAACTTATAACTTTTTGGTTATGTATTTAAACTACCTCCACAGTTTATTTGCTTTACAATGCTTTGTGCTCATTGCTTATTTCTTGCATTTCAACTATGCATATTGTGAGGGGGAGCTTGCTCCATATATATCATGTGCTTTATTTCCCTACCTGCCATATACATCAATAGTTTGTCATCATCAAAAAGGGGGAGATTGTTGGCCCCAAGGTTATATAACCAAGGGCATATCCGAGATTTTGATGATAACAAAGGATCGATGTAAGTACTAATGGTTTATTTGTCAAGATTATAATCAAAGCTAGGTACTCGAGCATATGGATCCAAAAGAAGCATAAAGATATATGCATATCATGGAACTCAAAGCACACATGCTTATGATATCAAGATAATCAAGCACAAAAGCATACGAGCATAGAAAGCATGCAAAAGACCTACGATCACTCAAGACCAAGCTAGCATCGTCAATGAAGATACTTATATAGCTATGAGTGAGGTTATTAGGTTTTTGATGTACTTGATTGCTCAAATGATCACTCTATTGACCTAGATGGACCTTAGGATCCTTGGGTAAAATTAATTCATCACTTGAACAAGGCCTAAGTTGATAGAAATGAACTTGATCGATTTAAATTTGTGAAATATCCATTATAGTTCATTTCTGCCCAATTCAGTCGACTCTTTTCTCAAATCAGTCGACTCATTTAAGCAGAAGAGGTCCCCTGCTCCTGTCTTTTGGTTCTGCTCAAATCAGTCCACTGAATTCCCAATTCAGTCGACTGATTGTGCGATCTCAGAACTCCAACGGCTAGTTTTTGAAAGGTTGTTGAGGCATTAAATGCCACCAAACGGCTCTTTCCCGGCATTTATTGCACCAAACGGTCATATTATGCCTAATGCCTATATAAACAATGATTCAAATGCATTTATGAGGATCAATACAAGAGAATTCATTGTTATCATTCTTCTAGCCCTAAATTCATTAAGAGCATTCATTGAGCAATCAATTAGAAGAGAGCTGAGCTTTAATTTTTGTGTTATTCACTCTTAAAGAGAGTTTCTTTGTAGACACATCTTATCTCTACAAACTTGTAATCAAGGGTTGGTGATAACCCCATTCTTTGCACTTGAAGAAGTGTGGCTGAACAAGTGTTGGTTGAAAGCACTTGATTTGTAAAGGTTTGCTGCTCCACCTTGAAGGAGAGTGATAGTGGATTGGTGAATCCTCAAGCGAGCTCTTGAGGCGAGGACGTAGGCGGGAAGGCTGAACCTCGTTAAAACTTGTGTTTGCATTCTCTTTCTCTTATTCTCTTTACTGTTTATCATTGAGAATATCTCTATTTGCCATAATCTGATTTTAGCTTGCTATCATATTTTTTAATTGGCCAATAACCCTATTCACCCCCCCCTCTAGGGTTGTTTACTTGGGACAACAGCAACAACAAATATCGTTGCAATACAAATTTCGTTGCAATACACCTCCATTTAATGCAACGGTTTTATTGTTGCAATCAATTTTTGTTTCGTTGCGAAAAAGTATTGCAACAATATTATTGTAACAATATACTTAAAAATAACAATTTTTTTAATTAAAAATATTTTTTATCGCAACGACTTTGCGTTGCAATAAGTTATTGCAACAATCTTTGTTGTGGTAATAACTTATTGCTACGCTCGTTTCCGTTGCAAGAAAGAATTTTTTTATTTAAAAATATTATTTATCGTAACGACTTTGGCGTTACAATAAGTTATTGCAACAATTTTTATCATGGCAATAAGTTATTACTACGGTCGTTCCCGTTGCAAGAACTAATTATTTTAATTAAAAATATTATTTATCGCAACGACTTTGTCGTGGCAATAACTTATTGCTACGCTCGTTCCCGTTGTAAGAAAGAATTTTTTTAATTAAAAATATTAGTTATCGCAACGACTTCGTCGTTGCAATAACT
Organism: Liquidambar formosana; assembly: GCA_039720395.1. Taxonomy (NCBI): domain Eukaryota; kingdom Viridiplantae; phylum Streptophyta; class Magnoliopsida; order Saxifragales; family Altingiaceae; genus Liquidambar; species Liquidambar formosana. The sequence continues at coordinate 4,820 of JBBPBK010000125.1, read as the reverse complement.
TATATTTTTTTTTTTAATCTGTCTTTTCGTGATTACTTATACCTATACCCTATTTAAAGTAATGAAACCATCCAAAATATGATATCTCAATCCCAAACTTATCCAAATTAATTCAAATCCAAACTTAAAACATTCATTTAACTAATGAAGCTATCCAAAATATCAATCTTCCAAAATGTCATTACAAATTGAAAATAAATCAACAAAGATATTAAAGCATCCATATCACTATATTAAAAACCTCAAGTTTCAAGCTTTAACCTTTTCCAAAATGTCATTACAAGTTAAAGCTTCAAGTTTCAACCTTCCAAAATGTTAATACAAATTTTGAAGTAAATCAACAAAGATACTAAAAGCATCCAAAATGCAAAAATTCCAACTGATTAGCAACCATTTACTCCAAAGATACTAAAGCATCTAAAATGCAAGAAATTCCAGCTGATTAGCAACAATCTACTCCTGTAAAACATTGCAAAGAAACAAAAAAAATTAGAAAGTGAGAGAGAGAGATTAACTAAAAGAGAATCAAATATTCAGACAATGGTATTTCCTCAATGAATTGCAGATGGGAACTGCTATCAATTTAATATTCAAATCCAGACCCATTTTATATTGGACTTGGGAAAATGATAATATCTCCAATTTTATTTTATTTTTTCTATTTCACCAATCATACATCATACGGATTACCTAGTTAGGTCAACGGGTCAACCTATTCAAAACCCATAACCTGGATAAATTCTTCCTTTGTGAATAAGTTAGATTTTATAAAATTTAGAAATGTACTAGGATTTAAGAAGAACCAAAGAAAAACTGTTAGAAGTTCATGGAAAACATTTAAGTGATAAGACTAGGAACTAGAAAGCATCTTAAATGATCATCATCTCTTCTACAATGAAAGAACCTTCTACTACCATCAATAATGTAGTTCAAGATACTAGAAATATGATCATAACTTCCCAGGCCTATGTAAAAAAGAAACGATCAATCAATATATTACAAGGTCTTAGCTAGGCATAGTTATCAAAAGTGGGCTTCATTCATGTCTTCACGATCTATTAAATGCATGGCAATTCTAAAATACATATGCAAGTAGGGAAGAAAAACCGAAAAAAAAAAAAAAAAAAAAAAAAAACTAATTCAGTGACTTAAAAAGTTCAAGTAACAGATCAAGAGGTGAATTATGATAACAAAGAAAAGAGCACAAAAACCCATAAGTTATAAAATAAAAGAAGAATATCAAAATACACAGAATTTTTTTTCCCTAAAAAAAAAAAAGAGGACATACCATATTTCTCAATACTGTAAAAAAGCTTTCACTATATCATTTTTTAATGAACCAATCTGCCAAAGATAAGAAAATGTAAGACAAAATATAGAACCCTCCACAGAAACAGTTGATGCAAGCATATTTAAAGCAAGAAAAACTAGTATAACTATAGACAAATTATAGAGGATAGAGAGTACAAGACAACACTCCCGATCCTTGAAACAATCCCCATTTCCAAATGCCCAATGTCTACCCCAAACTTGAAACCTGAAACAATACTTTGTTTCTGTGCTTCCTGAGTGTTCCCTTTTCTCCCTTACCTCTCCACAAATCCTATGAAACCCTTACAAACTCATCTCTCTTGTAAGCCTCAACTAATAGCTTATACCTAGCTTATACTATTTTTAGCTTATATATATTGATCAGCATAGAGACATGAGACTAGATATTGATAATATGTCATACGAGGTTTGTTATGATTTTTGATAGTGTGTTGGTTTAATTTGCATTTAATTTTTTGAAAATATTTTTCTTATGTTTTCCCATTATATTTTTCTTCTTGACTTCTAGTTTTTATGACGTGTATCTCAATTTTGTTTGAAAAATTTATTACTAACATTGAGATTTCAGTTGAAAACTTAATAATATAAACAATGAAGCAAGGCTGTTTGGTTGTCCTATGGAGATTGGATCACTCCATTGTATTTTACATAGTATTAAAGGTGCAAATCCATCATCTTGAATGGAGCCACGAGTAAAAGAAATTTGGATCCATCAGCTTCATTGATGTTATAAGACCAAACTAGGATTCGTATAATGGCAATTTTGCTTCTGTCTCGATGGATCGATCCATGGCCTATGAGGATCGATCCATGGTATTTTAAAAATGCAAATTTTGCTTCTGCCTAGGTGGATCGATCCATGGCCTAGGTGGATCGATCCATACTGCTCTAGAAATGCAAATTTTGGTTCTGTCGACCTGGATCGATCCGGCATGAACTCGGATCGATCCGAGCTCGTAAAAAACAGTTTTTAAATTTTGGTTCTAGCGTTATGGATATTTTGGAAAATAAATCTATAATAAGAAAAATTGGAAAAAATTCTTGATAATATATAACACATACTTAAGTTCAGCAGCACTAATCCTTTATTGGCTACAGGATTTATATTCATGAAATTGTAACTAAAGGCTTTATACTGACTATCTATCTCCTGCAACCTCTTCTACATCCGAGCTTGTGACTTCCAGTGTCAAAAAATACAACACTGAATGCAATGAAAGGAAGAATTACAACTAAAGCCCACTTTCAGATATATTATGACAACAAGCATAAACAAAACACGATTCTAAATCAAATATTCTGTCATTGAAACAAATACCAAAATGTACCCATCACAAGCAACAAATGCATTCTATGCTTCAACTCTACAACCCAATACAGAATGCCTAGTGGGGAAAGAAATCGCTTTATTCTACAGATATTTTGACACATCACAATCCTACATAGATTTAAAAATAAAATATCAGAGCATAAAAATAACCTAGACTCCTAGATGTGTTCATGCATAAAAGAAAATTACTTATTCACAACAGTTTTCAAGAACATCCAATGGGCTCTTAGAAATCTTGCGTACTGTCCAACAATATACCTCCCAAAAGATACCAAAAAAAAAAAAAAAAAAAAAATTGAAAACAAATAGTGGAAACCAATCACAAACTTACTTGACACATTCCTTAAGGTCGGGTTATTTATAGTTCCTCCAACTACTAATCGCAACACTATCCCATTATTCATAGACTACAGGCCAGCCTACACTGTTATTTAAAAGAAAACACAGGCCAAATTGTAAAGAAAATCGATTCTTCTCATCATTTCCACATGAATAATAGTAAATTTCAAAGCACTGGGATGTGGCATGGTCAAATTGGTAATTAGAGAGGTTTCAAAAAGGACAAATAGAATTTGTTAGTCATCACTTTTTTTTTTTTTCCTTTTCCTTACAAATTCCATGAACCAAGCAGAGGGTAAAGGAAGTAGGGAAAAAAAAAAAAAAAAAAAAAGGAAAGGAAGAAAGAAAGAAAGATCAAATTATAAAATAAACTTAAGAAAAAAGAAAGAAAAAAGAAAACCTCTGCAAACCCATACCCATATTAGAATGGGATATGCCACTAGACCTGAGGGCATTGACAATTCTTTTTGTTCATTAAGTAGTTCATTAAGTATTGTTGTGACTGCAACTTTTCATGAATAAATAAATAAATAAATAAATAAATAAATAAGGTTTCTAAGTTTTAGTCTTAAAAAAAATTATATATAATGTGTTTTTTTATTTCATGTTATAATTATAATTATTTTGTTTTTTTTACTTATCTTTTTTCCTGTGCATCGCACAGGTTCACTGCTAGTGTATATAGATATATATATATATATAGGATAATAATACACAGGATGAGAGGTACCCAAGACGAATTGTGCTTTTGTTATAAAAGCATATCCTTTTTCTTTCTTTTTTTGGATAGAATGATTCATTCAAGTAATAAAGTTACTTCCTCATTGTGCTTTTGTTTCACTTCACTTACCTTAGTTCTTCTGGATTAGTGGATTTGTAATCTTGGCAGCCCAAGTATCTCTTTCACAAGATTCTTGGGCTGGGCCTGGCCTCTAAAATGCTTCACTTACCATAATTTTTAATAAGTTTAAGTTAACTTATGTTAAATTTAATAGAGCGCTGAATGTTAAATCATGTTAATTCATATATAATAATACATGAATTCAGGTTCAGGTTAGGTAGGTTTCCAAGACATCTGCCAAGGCTCAGTTCCAAGATAAATTCAGATTAGCATTTTACAACCCAGGCCCAGCCCCTTAATTAAGAATTGCTGCCCAAGCCAGCCCAAATTTCTCTTGGGCTTGGGTTGGGTGGGTTGAGCCAGCCTAAATTGCATCCCTAAATGAAGCTGGCTCATTAGTGTCTCTATAGAAGTTCATCAAAGCTTATTAGGTCTCAACTCAAAATTTGATTTCAAGTGCATTCCCATACAACGGAAACCAAATACATATTCGGAAGTGAAACTGTAAAATAGAATGTTGGAAGTTGCAGTACAAGGTTTTGTGAGCCTTTTTTTTTTTTTGGGGGGGGGGGGGAAGAGAGGAGGATCATTAAGAGTAAATCAGCAACTTCTTGTTCGAGAAGGCATTACAAGGTCCATTACCCCTTAAACTTGTTCTGCCTCATTAAAGTATCAATGATGCATTGAAACTAGCTTTAAGACTTAATTGCCTAATAACTGCTCAGTTTAGTGTACAATCAGAAAAAACCTAGAACAATAGGAATCTGTTTAGCTGATATTGGACATTAATGAAGACCCCGAAAAATATAATTAAAATTATTTATTACATTAGCAAGGAAAGGAGAGTACTCACAAGTCACATATTTCATTTCTATGTATTGGTGTCTGCCAAAAGAAAATTCTTCACAACAATATCATATATATATATAGAGAGAGAGAGAGAGAGAGCAAGAGAGAGAGAGAAACTGTTGCAAGTCA
>JBBPBK010000124.1:12500-17500 GCA_039720395.1 Liquidambar formosana | reverse complement strand
AGCTTTACAACACTCAAGAGCTACAATGCTTGGATGTTTTTGGATGGTTTGGCTAAATGAGGCCTCCCTCCTTATATAGACTCCTATGGACTATTCATAACGGCTATAATAACGGCTATAATAACGGCTATAATAACGGCTAGTTCTAGAACCTTCTCTAGAAACTTCCTACATATGTACATGACTAGAGTCTTCTGGAGAACTCTAGAACCTTCCACCAAGTAGGAGAGCAAGCCACTTCCCCCTATAAGTACCCTCCAGGGTCATTCTCATGCGCGGGCCGTGTCATAAGGCAAGGCAAGGAATGGCTAGCCATCCAATGCGGGGTCCAAGGCAAGGCAACGCCAAGGCCAAGCCAAGGCAAAAAGTATAGCCCGCCTTGCCTAAGCCAAGGAAGGAAAGAGAAGCCAAAAGTATAGCCCGCCTTGCCTTGGCCAAGGAAGGAAAGAGAATACATGCCAACAATAGCTAAGGCAAGTCAAGGAATGGTTGGCCATCCAATGCGGGGTCCAAGGCATGGCAACGCCAAGGCCAAGCCAACCCCAAGGGCAAGGGCAGCGCAAGGCGAGGCCAAGCCAAGGCCACAGCCAAGCCAAGGCCACGGCCAGGCCGAGGCATTGCACGGTGTGGCCAGGCCACGGCCACGCCCAGGCAGCGCAAGGCGTGGCCAGGCCATGGCCAGGCCAAGGCAGCCCAAGGCAGCGCACGGCGTGGCCAGGCCACGGCCAGGCCAAGGCAGCGCAAGCAAGGCATGGCCAGGCCACGGCCAGGCCAGGCAGCGCAAGGAGTGGCCAGGCCAAGGCAGCTCAAGGCGGCGCACGGCGTGGCCAGGCCACGGCCAGGCCAACGCAGCACAAGGTGTGGCCAGGCCACGGCCAAGCCAAGGCAGCGCAAGCAAGGCGTGGCCAGGCCACGGCTAGGCCAAGCAGCGCAAGGCGTGGCCAGGCCACGGCCAAGCCAAGGCAGCGAGAGCAAGGCGTGGCCAGGCCACGGCCAGGCCAAGGCACCGGAAGGCGTGGCCAGGCCACGGTCAGCCCAAGGCAACGCAAGGCGTGGCCAGGCCACGGCTAAGCCAAGGCAGCGCAAGCAAGGCGTGGCCAGGCCACGGCCAGGCCAGGCAGCGCAAGGCGTGGCCAGGCCACGGCCAAGCTAAGGCAGCGCAAGCAAGGCGTGGCCAGGCCAGGCAGCGCAAGGCGAGGCCAGGCCACGGCCAAGCCAAGGCAGCGCGAGCAAGGCGTGGCCAGGCCACGGCCAGGCCAAGGCAGCGCGAGCAAGGCGTGGCCAGGCCACGGCCAGGCCAGGCAGCGCAAGGCGTGGCCAGGCCACGGCCATGCCAAGGCAGCGCGAGCAAGGCGTGGCCAGGCCACGGCCAGGCCAAGGCAGCGCGAGCAAGGCGTGGCCAGGCCACGGCCAGGCCAGGCAGTGCAAGGCGTGGCCAGGCCACGGCCAAGCCAAGGCAGCGCCAGCAAGGCGTGGCCAGGCCACGGCCAAGCCAAGGCAGCGCCAGCAAGGCGTGGCCAGGCCACGGCCAGGCCAGGCAGCGCAAGCAAGGCGTGGCCAGGCCACGGCCAGGCCAAGGCAGCGCACGGCGTGGCCAGGCCAAGGCAGCCCAAGGCAGCGCACGGCGTGGCCAGGCCAGGCCAAGGCAGCGCAAGCATGGCGTGGCCAGGCCACGGCCAGGCCAGGCAGCGCAAGGCGTGGCCAGGCCACGGCCAGGCCAAGGCAGCCCAAGGCAGCGCACGGCGTGGCCAGGCCATGGCCAGGCCAAGGCAGCACAAGGCGTGGCCAGGCCACGGCCAAGCCAAGGGAGCGCAAGCAAGGCGTGGCCAGGCCACGGCCAGGCCAGGCAGCGCAAGGCGTGGCCAGGCCACGGCCAAGCCAAGGCAGCGCGAGCAAGGCGTGGCCAGGCCACGGCCAGGCCAAGGCAGCGCAAGCAAGGCGTGGCCAGGCCACGGCCAGGCCAGGCAGTGCAAGGCGTGGCCAGGCCACGGCCAGGCCAAGGCAGCGCACGGCGTGGCCAGGCCACGGCCAGGCTAAGGCAGGGCAAGGCGTGGCCAGGCCACGGCCAAGCCAAGGCAGCGCAAGCAAGGCGTGGCCAGGCCAGGCAGCCCAAGGCGTGGCCAGGCCACGGCCAGCCCAAGGCAGCGCAAGGCGTGGCCAGGCCACGGCCAAGCCAAGGCAGCGCACGCAAGGCGTGGCCAGGCCACGGCCAGGCCAAGGCAGCGCAAGGCGTGGCCAGTCCAAGGCAACCCAAGGCAGCGCACGGCGTGGCCAGGCCACGGCCTTGCCAAGGCTGCGGAAGGCGTGGCCAGGCCACGGTCAGCCCAAGGCAGCGCAAGGCGTGGCCAGGCCACGGCCAAGCCAAGGCAGCGCAAGCAAGGCGTGGCCAGGCCACGGCCAGGCCAAGGCAGCGCAAGGCGTGGCCAGGCCAAGGCAGTGCCCAGCGTGGCCAGGCCACGGCCAGGCCATGGCAGCGCAAGCAAGGCGTGGCCAGGCCACGGCCAGGCCAAGGCAGCGCAAGGCGTGGCCAGGCCACGGCCAAGCCAAGGCTGCGCAAGCAAGGCGTGGCCAGGCCACGGCCAGGCCAAGGCAGCGCAAGCAAGGCAGTGGCCAGGCCAAGGCAGGGCACGGCGTGGCCAGGCCACAGCCAGGCCAAGGCAGCGCAAGGCGTGACCAGGCCAACGCAAGGCAGTGCACAGCGTGGCCAGGCCACGGCCAAGCCAAGGTAGTGCAGGGCGTGGTAGCTTGGCCACGGCCAAGCTAAGGCAGTGCATAGCGTCGGCCAGGCCAAGGCTTGTCAAGCAAAAAGCAGCCTTTCTTTTGAATGACCATGATTTGCAAAATGAGGTTATGCCATCGGACAAGCTAGGCTAAGGCCAAGCCACGACAAGGCCAAGGCCAAGCCACGACGGGCCATATTTTTTAGTTCGTCCAAACTCTACCAAATTTTTTTCCATGATCGTAACCCTTTTTTAAAAAATATTGGCGAAGGTTTCACCCCAAAATCTATTTTCTACATTTTTCTATGATTTTTCGATTATTTTTCCATTAAAAAATTAAATAAATTTTTTCCTGCAATAAAAAATTCTGAAATTTTCACCCATGCTTCTTTGATGCATTTTCAAGAACTCTGCCAATTTTCAGGTCAATACGATCAGTTTTGGTCGTTTTGAAGTCCATTATGCCTTTTGGTAATGTTTGATGTTTCCTCCTTGTGGTCCTTCAAACGTCTTAAGAGCTCTTTAGGGGGGGGGAGGGGTCTGCACACCTTGGGCTGCCATGGCGGAGGCAGGGCTGCCAAGCCGTGCGCCTAGGGGTGCCGACGCATTGCACGTGCAGCATGGTTGTGGGCAATCGCCCACGCCGAGAGGCACGGCACGGCGTCGACACCTCGAGGCGCCCGGCGCGGCGGCGGGTGAGCGGACAGGGGCGTGATGACTGTGTGGACTTGGCCAGGCCATGCGCGTGGACGCGGTGGTCTGGCCTGCTTTGAGGGAGCGTGTTGGGGGGCTTCCAAAGCCTCGCGCTAGGGATGCCAAGGCCTCGCCCGTGCTCGCACGGCGTGGTTGCGGTGCCCCCAGGCAACAAGGCCAAGTTCGTGGTGGCTAGTCTGTGGTGGCCAAGCCGTGGCAAGGCGAAGGCAAGGCCAATCCAGGACAAGGTTAAGGGGCATGACCAATGCGATGGGAAGAGGAGAGCTAGGTGGTAGGCAGGGTATGCCCAAGGCGAGTCTAGGCGAGGCAATTGTTGTGGCAACACATGCTTACCGTGGCCAAGGCAAGTCGTAGTGGCTATGGCAAGTCTAGCCATGGCATGTGCAAAGCCAATGCGAGGGGAAAAAACACACCATGAGTGGCCATAGGACTTTTCAAATGTTTTCTCCCATCATTGTGTCATTCATTTCCCCCTCATTGGCCAAAGGAAAAAGTAGACTTTTTTAAGAATGAGCATGATTTACAAAATGAGGTTATGCCATCGGCCAAGCTAGGCCAAGGCCAAGCCACGACAAGGCCAAGCCACGCCAAGGCCAAGCGACGACAAGGTCAAGGGGCATGACCAAGGCAACGGGAAGCATGCCATGGGTGGGAGAGAGAGGTGGCAAGCATGGTGTGGCCACGGCGAGGCTAGGCAAGGCAATGATTGCGGCAACACATGCATGCCATGGCCAAGGCAAGTTGTAGTGGCCATGGCAAGTAGTAGTGGCTATGGCAAGTCTAGCAAAAAACATGTGCAAAGTCAATGCGACGGGAGAAGACACAAAATGAGTGCCCATGGAACTTCTCAAATGTTTTCTCCCATCATTGTGTCATTCATTTTCCCTTCATTGGCCAAAGGTTTCACCCGTACTCGTCGGTTTTCCACCCCCGCCACAAATGGGCCAAATTTTTTAGTTCGTCCAAACTCTACCAAATTTTTTTCCATGATCCTAATCCTTTTTTAAAAAATATTGGCGAAGGTTTCACCCCAAAATCTATTTTCTACATTTTTCTATGATTTTTCGATTATTTTTCCATTAAAAAAATTAAATAAATTTTTTTCTGCGATAAAAAATTATGAAATTTTTACCCATGCTTCTATGATGTATTTCCAACCACTCTGCCAAATTTCAGGTCAATACGATAAGTTTTGGTCATTTTAAAGTCCATTATGCCTTTTGGTAATGTTTGATGTTTCCTCCTTGGGGTCCTTCAAACGTCTTAAGAGCTCTTTAGGGGGGGGAGGGGTCTGCACACCTTGGGCTGCCATGGTAGAGGCAGGGCTGCCAAGCCGTGCGCCTAGGGGTGCCGACGCATTGCAGTGCAAACATGGTTGTGGGCAATCGCCCACGCCGAGAAGCACGGCACGGCGTCGGCACCCCGAGGCGCCCGGCGCGGCGGCGGGTGAGCGGGCAGGGGCGCGACGATTGTGTGGACTTGGCCAGGCCATGCGCGTGGACGCGGTGGTCTGGCGCGCTTCGAGCGAGCGTGTTGGGGGGCTTCCAAAGCCTTGCGCTAGGGATG
>JBBPBK010000124.1:0-2500 GCA_039720395.1 Liquidambar formosana | reverse complement strand
CCAACAGGGCGTGCTATTTCTGTGAGGGACCTCACTTCATAAGGGACTGTCCCAAGAGGAAGGCCCTTAATGCTTTGGCATCTCAGCAAGAAGAGGAAGAGGATGGAGGAGAGGAGACGAGGGTGAGCTCTCTCCGGATGCTGAATGCTGTGAAGGCCAAGGCTGAGGCATCTAAGGCCCCGACCAAGGGACTCATGTATGTAGACACAGTGGTGAATGGGAAGACGTCCCGTGCCTTGGTCGATACAGGGGCAACACACAACTTCATCGCAACAGAAGAAGCCAAGAGACTAGGTCTTAAGGTAACCAAGGAAGGCGGGTGGCTTAAGGCTGTTAACTCGGCTGCTCAACCTATTGATGGGGCGGCACGTGGGGTAAAGATGTGCATCGGCTCATGGAGTGGAACGGCAGATTTCTCAGTCATTCCCATGGATGACTATCCCATGGTGCTTGGCATGGACTTTATGGACAAGGTCAAGGCTTTCCCAGTTCCCTCCTCCAATGTCATGTGCATTGCTGAAGAAGGGACTACTTGCATGGTTCCGGTGACGAGACAAGCCAAGATCGAGTCCAAGGCATTATCGGCAATGCAGTTCTCCAAGGGCTTAAAGAAAGGGGAGTCTACCTACCTTGCGGCTTTGAAGACAGATGATTCTTCCCAAGGTGGTTCAGAGGAGATGCCCAAGGAGATAGAGCGAGTATTAGCCGAGTACCAGGATGTGATGCCTAAGGAGTTGCCCAAGAGACTACCACCTAAGAGGGAGGTGGATCATAAGATAGAGCTGGAGCCTGGGGCTAAACCCCCTGCCAAGGCGCCTTATCGCATGGCCCCGCCTGAGTTGGAAGAGTTGAAGAAGCAATTGAAGGATTTACTCGATGCCGGCTTCATTCAACCATCTAAAGCGCCCTATGGAGCTCCAGTGCTATTTCAGAAGAAGCATGATGGGTCTTTGCGATTATGCATCGACTACCGGGCGCTCAATAAGGTGACGGTGAAAAACAAATACCCCATTCCACTAATAGCCGATTTGTTCGACCAACTTGGAGGAGCAAGGTACTTCACCAAACTCGACCTTCGCTCGGGGTATTATCAAGTACGGATTGCTGAAGGGGATGAGCCTAAGACTACCTGTGTGACGAGGTACGGATCTTACGAGTTCCTTGTTATGCCCTTTGGTCTCACTAATGCGCCTGCTACATTCTGTACCTTGATGAATAAGATCTTCCATCCATACTTAGATAAATTTGTAGTAGTATATTTGGATGACATAGTGGTGTACAGCAAGACGCTGGGAGAGCATGTCCAGCACCTTAGAACTGTCTTCCAGGTATTGCGAGAGAACGAGCTGTATGTGAAGAAGGAGAAATGCTCCTTCGCCCAAGAGGAGGTCAGCTTCTTGGGTCATCGAATACAGGATGGAAGACTCATGATGGATGGAGCCAAAGTCAGGGCTATACAAGAATGGGATCCGCCTACCAAAGTATCAGAGTTGCGATCTTTCTTAGGGCTCGTCAACTACTATAGGCGGTTCATTGAGGGGTATTCCTCTAAAGCTGCGCCCCTCACAGATCTCTTGAAGAAGGGCAAGACATGGGAGTGGGCTGCCCAATGCCAAAATGCCTTCGAGAGACTGAAGAAGGCAATTATGGAGGAGCCAGTGCTGAGTTTGCCAGATCTCAGCAAGCCATTTGAGCTTCACACAGATGCATCAGACTTTGCTATTGGGGGAGTTCTTATGCAGGAGGGACATCCGATAGCCTACTGAGAGTCGGAAGCTCAACGATACGGAGAGGCGCTATACGGTGCAAGAGAAGGAGATGTCTGCAATCATACATTGCCTACGGGTTTGGCGACACTACTTACTTGGTTCCAAGTTTGTAGTGAAGACGGATAATGTGGCCACTAGCTACTTTCAATCGCAGAAGAAGCTCTCTCCAAAGCAAGCTAGGTGGCAAGACTTCTTAGCAGAATTCGATTATGTGTTGGAGTATAAACCCGGTAAGGCTAACTTGGTGGCAGACGCACTAAGTCGGAAGGCTGAGTTTGCAGCTATGACACGCCCACAAAGCTCTCTCCTAGATCGGATTCGAGAAGGATTGCAGCACGATCCCAAAGCCAAAAGCATTGTAGAGCTTACGAAGGAGGGTAAGACACGGCAATTTTGGCTAGAAGGGGATCTTCTCTACACAAAGGGGAACCGGATCTACGTGCCCAAATGGGGAAACTTGCGGAAGGAGATCTTAAAGGAGTGTCATGACTCCAAGTGGGCAGGACATCCGGGGACTCATAGAACATTGGCCTTAGTTGGAGACACCTACTATTGGCCACAGCTGAGGGACGACGTGGAGTCGTATGTGCGGACTTGTCTTGTGTGCCAACAAGACAAGATGGAGCAAAAGCATCCAGGAGGATTGTTGGAGCCGCTTCCCGTTTCAGAGAGACCTTGGGAAAGTGTCTCACTAGACTTCATTGTGGCGCTGCCCAAGTCAGAAGGCTGTG
>JBBPBK010000123.1:0-116262 GCA_039720395.1 Liquidambar formosana | reverse complement strand
ATGGGACTGCAAACAAAATGAGGGATAGCAGTAGACTGACCTGTTTTTAATAGATAGTGATTGGCCCATCCATTGTGTCTCAATTGGAAATGTTACTTAAGGTGGTGTAAATGTGGGTTTTAATGTCCAAAGCCATTTATTTATCATTCACTCGGTTCTTACATCTTAGTTTTAAGACTAAAACTTCACACACAAAAATTAATGAGGAATTCATTGAAGCCCCTTTTTAAAAACGGAACAACCATTTCTCCCTCTCTCTCTCACTCCCTATATAAACTTGACATCCTCAACACATCTAAACCCATCTCAAGAAAATTCTCTCTTTTCTCACTGACAAAGGTAAAAATTCAAATCAATTAAGGCATGGCCAAGCAGCAATATGGGTTTCCAAGCATGGTAGTCCTATTTCTAGTATACGGTGCGATGCTCGCCGCACAAACGGCGCCAATTGCTGCACTAAAAAACAGGGGCCTGATCGTGGCCGATCCCTCGGATCCTTGGTTTAACCAAACACTGCCCCCACAGCCTAGACCCGGTTACTATAAATTTTTGGGAGATTGCATTGACACCCTAACCAAGCCATGTGGCCGAGAGATGGCTGGCTATGTTTTCAAGAACAAAGACATAAGAATTCCTTGCTGTAGCAGGTTGAAGATTATGGGCCAATTGCAGCAAATCATTGTCACTCACACTCACTCAGATTAAGAAGTTCAACCCTCTTGCAAAGCAAATCATCCAAAAGAGTGATTTAGCATATGAGAAGTGTGTTAAAGTGGCCTCAATCCGCTTTAGGGGAGCATAATAGAAAGGCCACAATTATAACACCAATAACTTGTATGTGTTCTTTCTTTTCTTTCTTTTTATCCTAAGGACTTGTATGTGTTCTTTCTACTTGCAAAAAACAACTTAGGAGACCAATAATTTTTATTTTTATTTTTTGGTCAATAAGACCAGTAATTTGTATGTGTCATCGCTGAATGTCTCTCTCACACAAAATTTAATAAGGACTATATTATTGCAATAAGGACTATTTAGGATAAAACTAACCCGTGACCGACACAAAATTCAATGTATGATTTCAGAGGAATTCAAAATCTCACATAATCCCTGTTAGTTAATTATTGCATTTATATAACCTAAAATACCTTCTTCTTTTTTAACCAAACAAGGGATATCCTAAAATACCAATTAAAACTCATATCATACCGTAAGTTTCCTCATTTGTATGTTGTGTGTAAATTATTTATGTGTATATAACAAAAAATTAAAATTAAAATTAAAAAAAATGAAAAGGTTAAAACCCATATCATACTGCAAGTTCAGCACAATTTATTTATGTTTGATATTATTATTAACGCATGAAGTTCTTTACATATCTCTATCCCTAGCACACTCAGGAGGAGCATTAGGATACCTCGATTTATCAGTACATAGTTGTAAATGGTGTACTTCTCCCGGACCCACTGAAGTCTCCTGTATTGCTCGCCGTCCAGATCTTGGAATGCCTTCTGATCCCACCACATTCCACCACGTATACTACATACCATTGCTGATTGCCGAGTCGAGGCATCACAGCCGTCCACATGGAAGGAAGTGTACGATGCGATGAAGGGTGCTTTCGTCCAATCAGTTTTCTCCAATCCTCCCTTGTTGCCCAGTCATCAGCATCCCAGAGGCTTGAGTATATCTTCATGGTTTGGCTGAATGGGTACCTCACACCCAAGTCATTGCAGTTCTTGAATATCCTTATTGGGACATCATCAACAAAGAAGCTGCATTAGGCAAAGTATGAGAGATGGCACAAGGCCCTTGAACAATGTAAAGAGGCCATGATCCTAGCCCGGCCCATGAACACCCTTAATTTTCACACAGAAGTGCCTTTTCTATACTTGTTAAAAGTGGATTAACATTTATGAAAGACAAGTTTCAACCCAAGCCTCTGGTATTATGCCTACAAAGCTGCGGGACTTTACCATCTAATCTAATGACATCTTCTTCCTCAGTGTACAATTGGTATTATCTGTGGGCCATAATCATAGATACTTGACATTAGAATACCGTAGGGCGTAAAGATCAATGGGTTCATGCCATGCCTGTCATTTTTTTTCCCTTGTCAAACGATAAGAACACACGCCTACACATTAATATTAACTACGAATCTTTTCACATGAAAGATGAATCGATCGTATTGACATTGTAAATGAGGTGATATTTTTCCCTTCTTGAAAAAAAGAGACAGAAAGTTCAAAATGTCAACCCAGTATTTTTTTTTTTTTTTTTCCTTTTTGACCTAACCTATGTGCTAGGGGATTTAGGGTTCTTACTGACTAAAGAAAATGGAAGATGAGGAAAACAACTTACACAATTTGATGCATGTTCCAAAGAGTAGAGTAAGTGTGGTAGTCCTTGCTGGGGTCAAACCAAAGGTAGATCCTTTGCTCCCTCTCTCCTTTCCCACCTGCGTACACATTGGTTTGCAAAATGTAGGGCTGGCCCGTTCTGTTCCCCAAGAACTCAAAATCAATCTCATCGTGCTCTAAATTTTGTGATGAGAGCTAATGAAAAGAAAACAAAAATAATTAGATACTATATATCGGATTAATAGGCAATCAAGTAATCAACAAATTCGTGATTAATTTTTGAGGAGGATGTAATTACATAGAATGCAGTGACAACTCCGGCCGAATCACCTCCAACCATCTTTATTCTCATACTAAAATGCCCAAAAAGGTAAGATCCTTTGGACTGAAATCCTGTTCCTATACAAATAAATAAATAATAAGATTTAGTACAAAAACAAATGAACTTAAAAATAAATTTTATGAATAATGAAGAATGAAGAATGTTTCTCTCAAAATAACATAATCACAGTTGAACGTTAGAGACATCACATCACTGAGATTAATAGCTAAAAAACATAGTAGTGATATTGATTTTTTCTTTTTTTCATTGCATACCACATCAAAAACCTCGTCACTAAGAAAAAAGTTCAGAAAACATATCAAGGATCAATAGCATCCCAATAGGGAAAAAAAAAAATCTAAATTAAAAAGGCAAAAAGAATGGGCTGGTCGTGGCCCACTTACCTCTTTCTTCCCCATATCAGGTCAAACTCAAAGCATGTATAACATGTTTCTAATGGTTGTTGATACTTAATAGACGGTGCGTGGGGCCCATCTTGGTGAGTCCCACTCTTATCCAGCAAATAGATTTCATGTCTACTTGTCTAGGGTGGCCAGGGCAGCACAAGTTTTCTGCTGCCGGAGCAGCATCTCTTGTGCACAACACTAACAGTTAGGCTAAACTAAAGCCTAATGGCGAGCTAAAAGATCGGATGCTAGCCCATTTGAGCCAATGGTTCAGACCATATATATGTTTGAGGTTAAGTTGAAAACACAAGGTTAATTGATCGCTGAATTGAAAAAACTAAAAATAAACCAAATAAGTACCTGAATACTTATCAAGAAGGAGCTGAATTTCTGCACCGCCATTGATGTACTTCATATGGTCATTTGCCCATGAGGGCACATAGTTCTTCTGAAATGGCACATCCACCGGCCTCCTCATCATTACAGCAATTGCAATCACCGATAGTTCACACAAAAAGCAAGTAACAAACAGTACCTTGGTCCCCATAGCAGAATGAGTGTTAGAAGAGAGTTGGGTGTGTATGTCTAAACACACACAGACGTATATATATAGAGAGAGAAAAGTGGGGGAGGAGACAAGTAAAAGGCCGTTGATGGGGGGAAGTAACTGAAGTCTAGTGGAGTGAAACTTATCGGTGCTGTATCGGTGCTGTTTGGATTTTAATGAGAGAAGTCTATGATGAGGTTGTTGTCATACGTTAATACAAGCTCTCTATTATTTTAGGGGAAATAGCACGAATTTAAAATATACGCCTAGTTCCATAGAGTATTAGAGTCCTACACGGGTTCCACGTACTTGTAAAAGAAAAATATTATTAACAATGTAAAAACTCAAACATATAAACACATACTCATGGAGTCACATGAAACCCGCATATGTTTGCATGTCTTTGTATATCTACTACCCTAGTCGAAACTCCTTGTAAAATTTAGCGTATTTTTTTTTATCACATCCCATTCATTAACTACTTATCGTTGTAAAAAAACATATCGATATGATGAGTAACATATCATCAGCCATGTCTTCACAACTAAATATTATTATAAATAAGATGTGTGACATGACATGCCACATCAATTATTATATTAACATGACATTATCATGCGAAATAATTAATGGATAATGATCACATGACAACTAATGAAAGAAGGTAAAAACAATGGTGAAAGTAGCATTTTGTGATTAAATTTTTGTGACAAAATGAGCAGGGGATGAGGACACCCTCAGCATAAAGTGCTCTATTGATTTGATCGATCTGACCACGTGCTCATGCATGAAGAGTGTTGGCTTCCTTCTTGATTTGCCACATATCAAGCGGTCGTTTTTGTCTCAATCACTTGCTACTTTTGACCCGCGTTATTTTTGTCTCATTGCACCGTATCTCTTAGATTTCCCATTCCAGGAGGGGAGAGTGTCATTCATTGAAACCGTCTATTCATTTTTATTTTTTTTCTTTCATCCTAAATTCTTTTTTTTCAGAGAATTTAACCCCTAAACTACTATCGACACCCCCAACCCAACTTGGATACCACAAGGATTGGTTTTAATCTTAAGCCATAGGCGCTGTTTGGCAACTTTCATAATTGGGATTTTAACTAGTGAGCACACCTCACACTTAAAGACTCGCAACATCATCTTTTCAACATTTTCTTTTTGTTCGTGGTAAATGTGATTCGAACCAAACAACATCAAGTTTTGACCAAGTTATAATTTAGTTGAAACCAAACTATCTATAAAGTGTAATCAGTTCACTTTAAAATTAGTTTGACATGTGTTCGCACTAAAAATGGTCTTCTGAGGCTGATGGATTACGCGGACGTGCCAGGGTATGTCTCAACCCAAATGTATGTGGTGCGATCACAACCCTCAACGAATTGTGATTGAAATATCAGGCGATTGTATGAGAGAAAGGGGTTGATTCCCTCTAAGGTTGAGGCGTTGAATGACAAAAAGAACCAAAAGAACTTGTAGGCATTAAATTGAAATGAAATGAGTTGAAGTTACATTACCAAACATAGTCTGAAAATGCAAATCCCCAAGTGCTTGAACTCAAACTCGAACCGAAAGCAATTACACGAAATTGAAAGTTTGTCTACTGGAAATGGATTAAAGGCTAGACCTAAATTAATCTACTCCTAGAGATAAAGGATCCTGAAAAGGATTGGTGGTTAAGGAACCCTTTCTTCATCTTCATTTCTGAAACTTATAGACAGCAGCCAATTCCAC
Organism: Liquidambar formosana; assembly: GCA_039720395.1. NCBI lineage: Eukaryota > Viridiplantae > Streptophyta > Magnoliopsida > Saxifragales > Altingiaceae > Liquidambar > Liquidambar formosana. The sequence continues at coordinate 110,886 of JBBPBK010000123.1, read as the reverse complement.
TGATTGGAAGTTACTGGCGTTTTCCTCTGGTCTGCAAAAAATAACTGTCTGGTTAGTTATGTACATGTGGAAATTCCCAATAATTGCTAGGGGTTACTTGGCAGTTTTTCTTTAGTCTTTAAACTTATGCCACTTGGTCCTTTCTGCACTTTAGAAGAAAGTTGGAAGTTACTAGCAGTTACTTCTGGCCTGAACAAATAACTGTTTGGGCGATTACCTTCGGCCCATGAAATCTTGCCACTTGTCCATTCTGAACTTAAGAAGATAGTTGGAAGTTACTGGCAGTTTATTTTTGGCTTGCAATTTCGCCTCAACTTCCATGATCATGAAGCAGTTACCTTTGGCCTGTAGCAAAACGCCAAGTGTTCCCCCATGACTTCAAACTGCAAAACCACTAACTTCCTCATGATGCATGTCTCCCATCTGAATTCACCCATGTTTTCCACTTCTCATCTTAAAACCACTCAGAACAATTGACATGTGTCTGTTCTTCATTAGCCAAATACCCAACCAATCAAATAACTCCAAGCACACATGGACCAATGATGTTTAACCCCACTAAAAACATATTTTGAGGGAAACAACATGAACCAACTAGCTTACTTGATGCTGAAAACTCAAATCGTTGGTTTCCCAAATAGGCCCCTAGCCAATAAGCCAATCACCCTACCCAATACCCATTCCTAAGTGCTGGATTGGGCCTTGGGCCTTGGGCTCTCGAAACTCTCTACTAGGAGGAGGCAGCTGCACCAGTGGGCTTCAAAGCCCGTGAGATAAGTGGAGATGAGCTCACCTCAATGCAATGATCAGCAACCAGATCATCATCCCAAATCTTATAAAAGTGGGCCCACTTAGACGAAGTTGGACCCATGAAATATGAGTTCGATGAAGGTGGCCCACTTAGATGGTGTGATCAGCGACCCAATGATCGATCATTCGAATTCCGATGAAGCAGAGAACAAATGTTTATGTGAACCTCGGTACCATGGCCTGTATAAAAAAGGTTCGACCAGGTGGGCCCGGTCTATGTGATTTGTCTTCAGGGCCACATTAGATTCTCGAACATAATGGGCTTTGTCTTGTGGCAACTTCAGTTGGACCCATGCCCATGTGGTGTGATTCCAAAATCAACCGCTCAAAATCCAACCCATACTTATCATTGATTGGACTATGGAAGTTTGGAGTATGGGAACGGCCATTGCCACCCCCCCCCCCCCCCCCCCTCCTCCTCCTTTTTATCAAACCCCCTTTAGTTTAGGTTTTTAAGATTTTATGCAAAATATAAAATATTTTTACAAAAATCGACCACGTTGTCCAGTAGAAAACATCATTTTGAACAACTTTGTAAAATAAATTTTTTTCTAAAATCTATTGTTTATGTAGACTTTTTAGTAAAAAATTAAATAATGCTATAAATAACCAAAAAGTTTACTTAAACGATAGATTTTAAAAACCTTTTTTCTGCCAAGTTGTTCAAAATGATGTTTTCTAGTTCAAGTATGGCTGGTTTTCGTAAAAACCTTTATTTTGCATAAAACGTTAAAATCCTAAAGTATGGGGGGTGATAGAAATGGGGGGCAATAGCCGTTCCCTTGGAGTATGTATGTCTGAAGAGCCCACGGTTTGATGAGCTTCCATTGGAACATCTCCAATGGAGAGGACGTTGAGAGACAAATGCAAATTTTAACTCCTCCCACCTATACAAGTGCTCCAATGGGGAGGCATTGTGGAGCCAAATTTGGCTTGGAGGCAAAAATAAACTTAAACCAAATTTGGTTTTAAGTCTTAGCTTTGAGATAATTTTCAATGGTGCAGATGAACTCCATGTACACGATAGAAGATCAAGCAATATGTCACCATTGGAGCCAAAAAAAATGGTCTTGCACTATTGGAGCTACTTTATGTAAATTTTACGGAGAAGCTTTTGGCATGGTAAGGAACTAAGAATTTAATATTTTTTTTTAAAAAAAAAAGGATTTTTCTCCTCTAAAATAGCCCTTACCATTGGAGTTGATCTCATAATAGTATAATACCATAAAAAAAACTATAATTTGAAGAATCCAGTGTTGGTCCTGAAAAGTTGTTTTCATCTAGGTTCAAAGAAGAGTGTAAGTAAATCTGTTTGGTTGTGTACTTTGAAAATTATTATCAGAAACGCATTTTCATAAAGCATTAAAAAGTTTCAAGAACATTTTTTTTTTTAGTGGTTTTATGTTTCCTAAGTAGAAAAAAAAAAACAGAGGTTTTTTTTTTTTGGTTCTCTAAAAATGAGCTATTTAAAAATAAAAAAAAATTAGAAAATAATTTTTGAGAACATGTTCCTCAATATGTTTTTTTTGCCCATTTGATGTTTCTTGTGGTTGTGAGAGCACGAACCTTTTTTTTTTCTTCTCAAAATGATGCTTTTAAGACCCGATTCAGCTCTAAATTGTAGTACTTTTTTTTTTTTTTTTTTTTGGTCAAATGTTAGAAACTCACACATCCACACATACAGCGTCAAACCCTTGACCTCCCCCAAAACTCCACACCCAAATGAATGGGAAATGTTACCTGCTCGGTTAAATTGTAGTACATATAACACCGACCTGTACAAACAGCCAATTTAATAATATAAATGCCTTCAAAAAATATTTGAAATAAAATTACGAAGTTCAGATCAGCAGAGGTCTCATGAAGTCAAACTGAATTGTGTTTTTCACAATCAAACTTGAAAGAAATTCATTGAACTGCGACACTTTTGGAAGGACATGACTGTACATTCCGACCTCTGATAGGAAGTAGGCCACCCTGGGTTTTCCTTCTGGAAAACATGCTGTGCGACATAAATGGGAATCCAATGTAAAACCAGTCCTCTCAAGGGTCGTATCCTAGTCTCTAGTCCTACAGAACATATGTACAAGTGTGGTCCCTTGCTACATTTTGTGCCATACATGGCAAGTAACGGCCAAGCCAAGCCAAGTCAAATTGCCCATCATATACAGATGCTGAACCTTGTCGATTCCTCTCTCTCTCTCTCTCTCTCTCTCTCTCTCTCTCGTTAGGTGAGGGACAATACAGAGGCTAATACCCCATAAGGGCCAGAAAATCAATTTTAGTCGCACCAAACATGGATGTTTCAAGCTAGTACGAGGGTTGCTCTCATGAGTGTGGCCATGAATTTTTTCCATTTTTTTTTGAGATATTATACGATTGGATAAATGACTCTCTTAGAGCCTTGCATTCAAAATTTCATAAGAAAATGCTATGTGATTTTGATCATGTGTGCCAACTACTGCTAAATTAAATTTTCCTCTTTCCCATCCGACCACCAATGTTTGAACAGAAATTGTCAATCAAGTTTGACCAACATCAGTGTGCCAATTTAACATATTTGTTTGAATTTATATTTATAAGATAGATGCGTTATGATAAATTTGATGACATAATGTATGTCTTGGATTGCATGCGTGAAATGGTTTTAGAGGATGACAGAACTCTTGACAAGAGGAATGAAAGCATCCTTATAACAAACACTTATTATGAACCAAATAACAATAATGACTACTTGCAATTGCCAATATCCCTAAGTGGCATTTCTCCTCTGCTTATTGAGAGTGGTATCAAATTTGAGTTTTAACTACTTTAGTAAGATTAATTTTGGGTAGGAGAAGGAAGGACATAGGTTTGTTATATAAACGGCTTGTCTAAGATAGAGAAAACGCTCGCAACTAGAGCCTGAAAAAAGTGTTGGAAAGAGACTAGTTTAGTAGTCCCCCTCACATAATTTGACTTTAAAATCTTGTTCTCACATTGGGATATTACCTAAGTTTCTCTAGGGAAAGACCACATAAGAAAGTGATGCATGGACCATTTCTCTCTCTCTCTCTCTCACTTTAATAATGGGGGTTGGAGGAAACTTGCACCATCACCCACCAGGGAGGTAGGCAAAGTCTAACCAAAATGGGACCACCCCCATAGACACTTAGACCTTTCTGACGACTTTTAGCAACTAAAAGCATGATTCAAACATAAAACCAATGACTCAAAAAGTTCTTATATAAGACAGTGAGACTTTTGGACTCAGATCATTGCTAAATTCAAAGTGTGTGTATGATGAAGACCAGAAATATATGCTCAGCTTTTTCTAACACAAAACTTAAACATAAGATGAAACATAAAGGAGGGAATCAGTTTAAACTTGAGAAAAGATACATATATATATATATATATATCTATTCCTATATTATAAAGAGGAGTTGTGCTGACATCATTAGGGAGTGGGTTGGCATCTCCTCAATCGTTCCCTCCAATATCCTCCGATTTGGTTCAGTTAGACCCCACTCCAATGACATCATCACCTTACTTTTTGATCTCTCTCTCCCCTCTTTAAATAGCACCAGTCCTTGTCTCTTTTTCTTTTTATTTTTTAACTCTGGCTTCTTCCCCAGCACGCCTCTCTTCTCCGCCCTCTCCCTCTCTCCCCCTCTTTTATCCAGCAACACACCAGCAAACGCACCTCTTTGTTTTGTTTTTTTTTTTTTTTTTTTTTCTTTTTTCCTTCCTTCCACGTACATCCCTCTTCTCCTCTCCTCTCCTGTTTCCCTCCCATCACCTATCTACACGCCCCACATCAGCTATTTCGAACCTCTATTCCATTTTTTTTTTTTTTTTTTTCTTCCACTCCGTACGGCCCTCTTCTCCTCTCCCCTCCTTCCCTCTCCTCCCTCCTTCCCTCCCATCAGCCAACCAAAGCAAAACCCACTTCAATTTCAAATTTTGAAATGGGTCACTCACTTATTCCTCTCACTCCCTTCTCCACACCCCCTATTATCTCTCTCTCTCTCTTCAGATTTTCCCTTCTCCACACCCCCCATTCTCTCTCTCTCTCTCTTCAGAATTTGCACTCTCCACGCCCCCCATTCTCTCTCTCTCTTTCGTTCCAACTTTTGAAATTGAAAGGAACTACTTGAAACTCTCTCTCTTTCTCACTCTCTTTGGGTTCCAATACTTTGTGGTCTTCAATTAGAAGGGTTTCAGTCTGTGCCACCTACAGGTATTTCTCATTCATCTTGCACTTTTGATGTTGAATATATTGAGATTTAAGTGATTTTTGTTGCTTTAAAAAAAAAAAAAAAAAAAAAAAAAAGAAACAACTCTTCGGCTCTGTTTTTTCTTTGTTGTGTTATTTCTTGGATTTTGACTGATTCAGTGGTTATTGTATAGAAATTGAGAGTGACAGTGAGAGTGTATAATATTGAATGAAAAAAATCCATCAAACTCATATTGGTTCAGTTGCCTACGTAGCTTTGTATGTCAACAAATAGAATGCATAACAAGCTGTTTTCAAATCTGTAATGGCCCGTTACCAAATTAATCTAGAGCCACATTTAAATTGTACCATTTAAATTAGAGCTGATCTCTCTCAAAACCCCTGGCATAGCATCATCTTCTATTGAAGGTATATCTGGTGTTGATATTGGGCTGAGATGATCAGTTGGCCTTTTCCGGCAAGCATTATATGCGAGTGGGGAGGTCAATGTCAATTACTTCTCTCCACAAATAGGTAATAATTTGGAACTCACCAATAAATACAAAGCACAAATAATTTGGACGTCACTTTGGGTACATAATGTGTAGGCAAGTTCATAATTCTTGACTAAATTCAAAAGAAACCAAAGATAATCTAATTAGTTTGGTATTTTTATTTTCATAACACTTTGTATAGTCAAATCTCTATTGTTTTATTCAAATCTCTATTATTTTTAAAATTCTTATTGCTGACTCGATTTTTGCTTGGGGTCATACGCCGAATTTTTGCTTGCGGAAGCCCCTCACTGATTTTTTTTTGTAGTCTAACCCTTTAGGTTCTATGTATACTGCCTGTGTACAGGGGCCTTAGCACTTTGTATAATCAGATTCACCCCTTTTTAATGCAATTTTTATTTCCCCTGATATTTCCTTCTTCATTTTTTATTTTTTTCTCAACCACATTTTGGGCTCATTCTTTTTCTTCTGTTTTTTTATTCATGCTAGGTTGCTTCTTGGATACCCATATCCTACATTTGACTTCTACGAAACTTTTGGAGGTAAACTATTGAATAGAATATAGTTGAGTATAACCCAATTTATATGTTATTTGATGACATTCATCATTGCCTGTAAGATGTGGACACTTCAAACCTTGTGAAGTACCGATGTTTTGGACGTCACTTTGGGTACATAATGTGTAGGCAAGTTCATGTATTATGTGTTGAAAAGGGAAAAACCAAGTGGCTTGCAATCCACTTGGTTTGTGAATTGATCAATTCTGCATTCCAGTGAGTCTGAAGTGTGTTGAAAGAAGGGTCTGGGTAATATAAGAATAGATATAAATTGTCAAATATAAGAATAGATATAAATATTTAGCAATGTGATTTAAGAACTTCTAGACGAGACCTTTTAGACTAAAAAAAAAAGAACAACATGCACTCTAGATGCATTTATATTCCCACTTACTTTAGTTTTTATAATTAGCACTTTGTATAATCAAGTCTATTTACTATGTGTTTCTTTAATGAATCTTCCCTCCAAAATGCATTCTTCTCATCATCTTTGGCCCCACATATGGCCCCACAAATGATGTCAGCAACTCCCTAATCTAATAATTTTTTTTTCTTCCCTCCCCTCACGGTACAACCTTCCTTCTTCCCTTCTTTTTTTTTTGTTTCCTCCTATCCACACGTAATGTCAGCAACACCATCCTTCTTCCCCTTTTTTTCTTTTTTTTTTTTTTCTATTCACACGTAATGTCAGCAACACCCTCCCTCTTCCCTTTTTTCTTCCCCATATCCTACATTTGTAGGTTGTTTAGTTTTATTATAATTTTATGCCGATTAAGATTGTCCTTTCTAGGCTACTTAGATCAAAACTGATATTAAATAAACCACATGCATTAAAAACAGTCTACAAATTTGGTTTGAGCCTATACGTAATGGAATTTTCAGCTACACTAAAATATTGTAATATCCTACGTGCCAATTTTCTTTTTCCTTTTTTTTTTCTTTGGTTTTATTAGAAGATTGATTTTCTATAAGCATAGCATGTACGCATTTATGAGGAATAGGATATACCTTCCTTACCATAATTTGCAAGTGTAACAAAAGAGTCTCAATTTGAGCTCAATATCTACATAGAGAAACACACTGGACCTGCAATTTGGGGAGTGCTTTATATGAGGAAACATGATAGCATTACTGACTAAGAACTGTTTGAAGGACAGATTTTGATGATCCGTACAACTGTCATCAAACTTGAAATTTTCACCTGAATTAAAATTTTTACATGCACTTTTTAATAACACCAGAGGGACCAAACAATTGAAAAGTCATCATTTTTTCTGGCATTTAGGTAACATATTTTTCTCTCATGCATTTTCTCTAATGCATCCTCTTTTAATTGATGCAGGCTAGGGTATACCATCCGAGCGCTGGAAAAATACACAGTAAGAAGCAAAAAACACTTCCGAAATTATTAGTTTCGATTTTTCCTGTGATGCAATTGAAGGAGTTACATAGTTTAGAAAATGTCCACTTTCATAATTTTATTTTCGAATTTATTTCTAAACTTTTGGTTAAACATGTATTATAAATAATTATTCACAATTATAATTTGAGTACATGCTTGCTTATTAAAAATAAAAAATAAAAAAATAAACCAACAAAAAAAAAAACAAAACAAAACAATTTGATTACATGTTTTATATGAGGTCATGTCAAATTCACTATTTGGATGATATGGGGGATGTAGTATTTTTCTAACACTCTCCCTAACGTGCAGATTTAAGAAGATAAGAATGAACCTGTTAGGTGAACAAAAAACTTGGGCTTTTGAATAAAAACAACCGAAGCTTTTGGGGTCAAATCGTATTCTAACATGGTATTAGCTAGGATTATTGGTAGGAACCCATGAAGTATAGCTAAGCATTTTCATTGGCATTATGGAGTTTTAACAGCTAAGTATTTTCATTTGATGACTGCTGCAAATTTTCCCAACCTAACCAACTTTAATTTTTTGATTTCTATCAACATTTGATATTAGGATCATTAAGAAGAACAACTGAATTATATTTGAAGTTCATTTTCTAGGTGTTTCTTAGTTGGTATGGTCTATTTGATAGTTGCAACATATACATAACTTGATCTATAATTTAGCACTGTTGATGTTTCTCAAATTAAATATAATAAATAAAACGTTTTCTAATCTCATCCATAAGGGGTTTTGTTTTCTTTAACCCCTAATTAATTCAATTTTATTTCCCTTTACATTTTTTATTCATCTCACATATGTATTGATTTTTTTTTTCTGAATCAAAGAAGTTTCAGACTTTTGGGGGCAGTGAGGGAAAGAAAGAAAGAAAGAGAGATAGTTCCTCTAGAGGGAAATACAGGGAGGTGGTGTGTTTAAGTAAACAAACAGAGGAGCCTTTACTACAGTTGCTGCTGTTAGTGCAATGCTACTGTTGCTGCTGCAATGTTGCTGCCTCTGTGGCAGCACTTGTGTTAACATAGTTCAGATTGAAATTTTTGTGATAATTGAGCCTCCATTGTGTTTCTTACGATGTTGAGTTGGTTGATATCCAATTCCTGATATTTTTGGTGTTATTGACCTTATATTTTGCTTTTGTTGAACTTTACGATGATGATTTTTGCTTTTACCTTCCATTTACTTGCTAAGAAATTAGATTTATAGCCTATCATCCTATACTAATCTAAATCTATATATAGATAGGTAATGTTATTTTTTGCTCTTAGTTGGGATCTTCATTTCGTTGGTGAATACTTAAATTGTAGTGCTCAATAGAGGGGAGTTCTTATCATGAGTAGCTTAGGATTATTGGTAGGAACCCATGAAGTATAGCTAAGCATTTTTATTGGCATTATGGAGTTTTTATAGCTAAGCATTTTCCTTTGATGACTGCTACAAATTTTCCCAACCTGACCAACTTTAATTTTTTGATTTCTATCAACATTTGATATTAGGATCATTAAGAAGAACAACTGAATTATATTTTGAAGTTCATTTTCTAGGTGTCTCTTAGTTGGTATGGTTTATTTGATAGTTGCAACATATACGTAACTTGGTTTATAATTTCGCACTGTTGGTGTTTCTCAAATTAAATATAATAAATAAAATGTTTTCTAATCTCATCCATAAGGGATTTTGTTTTCTTTAACCCCTAATTAATTCAATTTTATTTCCCTTGACATTTTTTATTCAGCTCAGATATGTATTGATTTTTTTTTTTTAATTTTTCTTATTATCCCAGGTTGTTTTTTGGAAGTTAAAAGAGTTGTGATCAAAGAACTTCTTTTTTGGACTTCTGGTGTCAATATTTGTAAGAATTCCTATTCTCAATTTCACTATTGTTGAGTAATGCCTCTTCCTGTTAGTCTTTGTTTGCAAGCACCAAACAACATGTGTTTAAACTATTAGTTTGACCTTGATTCTTCCACAATTTGTGATCTAATTGATGAACTTTAGTTGGCTCATTTTTTTTTTCCACCCCGTTTATTTTGAAACTTATATTTTATTGACGTATCATGTGATTATAAAATCAAAATCTTATAATTAGTTGTGTGGCTCTTGATTATTTGACAATTTGTGATCTAATTGATGAACTTTAATTGGCTTCTTTTTTCATGTGATTATAATATCAAAATCTTATAGTTAGTTGTGTGGGCCAACCTTCTCTAGGGTGCAAAAATTTGAGAATTGTCTTCTATGAAGTGTTAGCTGCTTCCAACGGCGTATGTTCTCTCATTGTACATGCTTTCATGTACATATGCACTATTTTTGCTTCCATTGCATGATTATGTACTTTGTTATGTCAACTTTCTTCTTCTTTAGTTTCCTCAATCACATATCCATATTTATATCTTGAGTAATTTGATATTTGCTTCTACTATGTCTTAATTTTATCTTCCCTACCTTGGGATTGATGGGGCTAATGCATTGCACCTGCCTGGAGGATTTTCCAATGTTGCTTTTGACTATTTCATTATTTTAAAAAACAAATTATTTAGAAGGAAACTTAGGGTTTATCGAATTGATTGTTTCAATTCATTTTGCCCTTTTTGGATATTGAGAGAGTCATGGAAAAGAAAAGTAAAATAAATTATTTGTAGCTGAAATCCTTCTGCTACAATACCCAACCAACCTCACCCCTTTAACACATCTTTTATTTGTTTTAGACGCAAACCTTAGGTTTATCGTTCCGCTTTTTCATATGTGCAATACCCAACCAACCTCACCCCTTTGTTGTATTGAGCTGGATTCGCTAGAGAATTAGGATTGACCCATAATTCTAATCTGTTACGTTACAATATTCAACCGACCTCATCCCTCTCTTCTTCTTTAGTTTCCTCAATCACATGATCAAAATAACTCCTCCTAACGCTATCAACAATGGAGTTTGAGATTCCATGTTTGAATCTATTTTCCAGAGTAGAGTTGAATCATTTTATGGCGTCTTCTATAAGCACAAATCGTAAAGAATCTCAACTCCGACAGCACGTTGATCCAAGAGATGCTCGAACTTTACGAGCATCAATCTTGCGTTCCAATCGAATGCGACAAGCCGGTCTCCTCCAAGAACCCACCGAACCAGGTAAATAAGCGATTTTGTGAAATAGATGGCAACACAAGTGGATCTCATTCTACGATTTTGACATTGCATCAATCGTGTAGAATTATTGCTTAGGAAGCATGGGGCACAGAAAGATGCTCGATTTTCAAGAATGTCAACTTCACGCTCAAAGCGATGTCGTGTTGAAGGCATGGAAGAAAACACCACCAAAGATTTTCCAATTGCTGTGCCTCCTACTTTGAGCAACAACAATCCTAATGATTCTACACGTTGTAACTCCCTCGCACAATTTCAAAGAAAATCTCAGCTTTTTCACTCTGCAATACTACGCTCGAGTGAGTTGCTAAGTGAAAATCTCGGGCAAATAGGCAATTATAATGTTGCAACTAATGATTATGACCCAAGCATCATGCCTACATCTCCTAATGAAGATAGACTGCCAAATGTTATTCCTGGAGTAAATGTGATGGTTCCAAACATGAGAGACATTGGCATTGCTGGTGCTACATCCGGCCCTTTGAACATACCCGCACAAACAGGTTACCTCATTAGATACATTCTTTCATGTCTTCCAACATACTTAGTCAATATTTGGTACCCAAATATTGAATGCTTCATTTTAAATAATTCCAGGTTCTTCATTTGTCGTGCATTCAAGACGACGAAAAATATCAGAGCGTTGGGGTTTTGGACCAAGATCAATTACGTGCTCTTATTGCAAGGCATTAATGTGGATCGAAGAAAAGGTTGAAAACAGCGCAAAGAGTAACCCAAGATTTAGTCTTTGTTGTCAGCGTGGGCAAGTTATTTTGCCCTTACTACCACTGACCCCTGACTTTTTAGAACAAAAATTCAAGGATAGGAGGTTTAAGGAGCATATAAGGGCGTACAACTCGATGTTGTCATTCACATCGATGGGTGGAAAAATTGATCATTCCGTGTCGGATGGAAGGGGTCCGTATTCCTTTCGAATTAGTGGAGAGAATGTACACAGAATTGGTTCACTACTTCCTGAGCCAGGAAAAAAACCCACATTTGCTCAGCTTTACATATATGACACAGAGCATGAAGTCCATAATCGTATGGATGCTATTACAACGGGTGGGCATGCATCAGGAATTGATGTCCTTACTTTGGAAGGGTTACAAAATATGCTAAATGATATTAACCCATATGTGAAAATCTTCCGAAATGCTCGAGATAAAATGTCTGAGAATAACGTCCGAGATTTGAAGGTGCGGATTATACAGTCGAGAGGTGGAAGGCAATATATTAGACCAACAACAAATGAGATTGCAGCATTGATTGTTGGTGATGGGACTGAGGATGTGGGAAATAGAGATATTGTTGTTTGTAAATCAGACGGGACCTTGCAGAGAATTGATGAAACGCACCCATCGTACATGCCTCTCCAATATCCGATACTTTTTCCATTAGGGACAGATGGGTGGTGTAGGTGTATACCCTTCGCTCCTGGGTCAAGCAATAGTCGAGAGGGTGTGTCGATGAGACAATTCTATGCATTCAGATTGCAACACCGTGATGGTGAAGGTAAAACGATTTTACAAGGCGGACGTTTGTTTCAGCAGTTTGTTGTGGATTGCTATGCTGCTATAGAACAACATAGGCTTACTTATGTGAAGCTCAACCAAGATAGGTTGCGTTCGGATTTGTATAGGGGTTTGCAAGATGCAGTTACTACTGGCGATCTTGATGCATCAGCAGTGGGAAGGCGATTTGTATTGCCTTCATCGTTTACAGGGGGGCCACGTAATATGGTTCAACATTATCAAGATGCTATGGCGATATGTCGAGCAATGGGGCCTCCTGATTTTTTCATTACCTTCACCTGCAACCCCAATTGGAAAGAAATCCAACATGAGCTTTCAAGGATACCTGGTCAACGTGTAGACGACAGGCCTGACATAGTTGCAAGGGTCTTTCGAATTAAGCATAGACAACTGATGAGTGATTTTAAGAAGAAATCTTTTTTGGGTAGAGTAGTTGCAGGTAATTTTCTTTCAAATTTACTGTTAAATTATGTTGTAATGTTATTTCTAATAGATTGTTGGCTAACAATATAAAAATTAAATACTAATTCACTAACGCATCTTCTGTAACCAAATAGATATCCATGTCATAGAATTTCAAAAGCGAGGACTGCCCCATGCTCACATTCTACTAACATTGGCGGCGGCTGATAAGCCAGTTACAGTCGAGGACATTGATGATGTTATTTGTGCTGAGATTCCTGACCAGAGAGAAGACCCGTTGGCATATGAGACTGTAATTAAGTGTATGATACATGGCCCATGTGGTGTTGAAAATCCTAATGCTCCGTGCATGGTGAACGGGAAATGCTCGAAACATTATCCAAAGGAGTTTTGCAATCAAACAACTATAGATGAAAATGGCTTCGTTAAGTATAGACGCCGGGTTAATGTGAACAAAATAGTTGTAAATGGACGAACCATTGACAACCGGTGGGTCATTCCTTACAATCGTGATCTCCTTGTGCGGTACGATGCACACATAAACATTGAACGTTGTGCACAAACTAAACTTATTAAGTATTTGTACAAATATATGCACAAAGGTGTCGATTGTGCAACAGCTGTTGTGGAGGAAAATGTTTTACCACCTGGTAATGTTGGGCAACAACGTTATAAAGATGTTGATGAGGTTAAGCAGTATCTTGATTGTCGATATATATCTGCTATTGAATCATGCTGGCGGATATTTGACTTTGATTTGCAACAACAGTATCCGTCCGTCGAGCGACTACAATATCATTTATCAGGTGAACAATTCATTGTTTTCCCTGAGGCAGCCAACGTCCAGTCAGTTGTTGAACGGCCCGGGGTTCAAGATACAATGTTTACAAAATGGTTTGAAGCAAATCGAAACCATCCGGAGGCACGAGTGCTAACCTATGCTGACTTTCCTGGTTCATGGGTATGGGATCGAAAGCAGAAGAAGTGGACAGAGAGAAAGCAAAGAAAGGTAATTGGTAGGCTTCTTTGTGCTCATCCAACCTCAGGGGAACGTTATTATTTACGAATGTTACTTAATAAAGTTAGGGGAGCAACATGTTACGAGGACATTAGAACAGTCAATGGAGTTGTGCATCAAACTTTTAAAGAAGCATGCTTGGCGCTTGGTCTTCTCGATGATGACAATGAATGGCATGAAGCACTAGCGGAAGCATCGATTTGGGCATCCGGATTACAGCTTCGTAATATGTTCTGTTCTATGTTGATGTTCTCAGAAGTTACAAGCCCACATGAATTATGGGAAAATCATTGGAATGACCTCACTGATGACTTGCAAATCAGAAGTTAGAAGGCATATTGGTGACAATGAGGTACATCTTGACGAAGAAGAGTTGAGGAATTTAGGATTGCATGAAATTGAGCAAATCTTAAATAGGAATGGCAGGTCCCTTAAGGATTTTCCACACATGCCGTTGCCGTCTTCCCATATAGTTAATGTCATCATAAATAGACTCATAAGGGAAGAACTTGATTATGATAGCATTAGAGAGAAGCATATGTTTGAATCGTTGCATGCTGGTTTAAATAGTGACCAGTTGCAAATATTTGATGCCATCATGACTGCACACACCAAACAAGAAGGGGGGCCATTCTTCATTTATGGTAGTGGTGGAACTGGAAAGACATATTTATGGCGGACGATAATTGCAAAATTTAGATCTGAACAAAAAATTGTTCTTTCTGTTGCTTCATCGGGCATTGCAGCTTTGCTCCTTCCCGGAGGAAGGACTGCACATTCACGTTTTAAGATTCCCCTTAGCCCTGACGCAGCATCATGTTGTTCCATTAGCCAACGATCGGACTTGGCAAATTTGATTCATGAGGCATCACTGGTTATTTGGGATGAAGCACCAATGATGAGTCGTTATGCATTTGAGGCTGTAGATCGCACGTTTAAAGATATATTAAAATGCGATAAGGTGTTTGGCGGAAAACTATTTGTGCTTGGAGGTGATTTTAGACAAATATTGCCGGTTGTCCCAAAAGGTGGGCGGGAAAAAACAGTGGCCGCTTCATTACAGAAGTCAAGAACCATCTGGAGTGATTGTCAAGTTATGCATTTGAAGACTAATATGCGGCTTATGGCACAAGATATTTCTGAGCAGACACGTCTTCAGCTACATAATTTCGCTAATTGGGTGAAATTGGTTGGTGATGGAAAAGCTCATGGGACTTCTTTTGTTCAAGGGTCTGATCCTGACTGGATAAGGATCCCGGATGAATTTTTAATAAAAAATGATGATCATGGCTTACATCGATTAATTGATGCAGTTTATCCTAATTTGTGTAATATGTACATGGACTATACTTATATAAAAGAACGCAGTATTCTTGCACCCAAGAACAGTGATGTGGATGAATTAAACTCAATTATGTTGTCAATGCTACCAGGAGATGTTCGTACATATAATAGTGCGGATAGACTGTGCCCAACTGAGAATGGTGACCTTGAACAAGACATGAATCCTCCTGAGTTGTTGCACTCACTAAATTTTCCCGGACTTCCAGCCCATTGTTTGCAGTTAAAAGTTGGAGCACCAATCGTGCTTCTGAGAAACATCAATCAATCTATGGGCTTATATAATGGAACTCGCTTAATAATTCATAAGCTGGGAGATCGAGTTATTGAGGCTAGAGTAATTACAGGTTCTAATATGGATGGGACAGTACTCATTCCGCGTATTGAGCTGTCACCTTCTACCACCCATTGGCCATTCATGCTGAAAAGAAGGCAATTTCCTGTAAAACTGGCATTCGCAATGACTATTAATAAGAGTCAAGGGCAAACTTTGACGAGGGTTGGTCTATATCTTCCTAACCCCGTTTTCACTCATGGCCAACTATATGTGGCAATATCGCGTGTCACCTCCCCATCCGGTTTGAAGGTTTTGATAGTGAATAAAAAGGGCTGCCAAATGATTTCACACAAAATGTGGTGTATAGAGAAGTCTTTAACAATATTCCGGAGTGATTATGTGGTATCGTTATACACTCCAACTGCATTAGTTCATTATCCTTCCTTCATTAAAGGTTTTGTATGGAGTCTGCTTTGATATTTGTCATATGTTATTGTTTCGTATTTTTGTCGCGATGACTAGATAAATGTTTATACCAATTTTTTGGGTTTACTTTCTTCAGTTTTCATGTATACACATCGTCCATTAATTAATCATTATGCACACTACAATTCTAATTGTTTACAACTGTTATGCAAGGATTTATAAACTGTGAGTTCTGAAATGTGTCCCATTTTTCTTATCTTTGTGTCAAACGTTTTACCTTTGTGTCAATAGTTTTGGGAATTGAACTTTTATATTCTAAATTTGATTTCATTGTTTCCTATTGAATGGGAAACATGACTTATAATTTTTCTCTCCTAATTTATAACTTTAGGTGTTAATTTTACACCATTGAATTGAAAACAATATGTTTTCCTTCTTTAACCAAATTTTGTGTTGTTTTTTCTTCAACAGTTAGATATGCGTCCTCCCATTAATCTTTGTCGTAGTGCACGTTTAGAAATAAGGAGAATGTTCAAAATGCTTGAGTGCAAATGTCTAAGGGAAGGGACCCCAGTTAGAAAGCATGGCTTTAAAAAAATTCGAATGGGCTGGACTTTGCGGGAATTTGGATACAAAGTGCCTGACCAATATTTAATGGATACAATTTTGAAGACATTGCCGTCAAGTTGGGATATAGTGAAGGGTAGCGTGCTCCAAGAACACAATCCTTCTTCTGCTATAGAGTTAGTGATGTTGTTGGAAGAAAAAGAGCGTGATGTGCACCCTTTGTGGATAGCATTAGAGACGGATCGAATGCCTCTAAATTCAACTGTGCGAGATCACGTGCTCGGTAAACAAGATATATACAACAGGCTTAGTGCAGGAGGTTTCAGTCTACACCTTTCTATTTTGACTCATGCGATTGTGAGCACACTCCCCCCTTCGTGGCCAATAAAAACTATACGGCGAGTAATGGAAAAAGAGAATGTGGGCATGAAAGATTTATTGGTTTTTTTGGAGAAAGAGGAGCGCATGTATGATCCTATGTGGGTAGAATTTCTCAAAAAAGAGATGATTTCAACTTCTTCTGTTTATTGCCATATTATGTGCAAATATGACTTATGGCAAGAGTTGCAAAAAAGGGGATACATCGTTGATTTTTCTATTTTTGTTGAAGCTGTCGTCAATACTTTGCCACGATCTTGGCCACATGTAGTGTCCAAGACCATTTGTGGAGAACATCCTCCTGATTTAACTACATTGGTTAAAGTTTTAGAAGAAGTTGAAGATGATATAATATTGTTAGCAGCATTGGATGAAGCGGAGCAGAATGAAGATATGATATTATTAAGAGCATTGGACGAGGTGGAGCATAACATGGTGACAAAAATTCAAGCTACCAACTGATTTACTACCCACTTTCAAGGTAAATTGTAGGTATTTATTGTGAGTTGGATATTATCCTCTATTTAAGCATATCATACACAACCTGCTAATAGATTTTCATTTTACAGGTTGTTGGTGAATGAGATGATCTCAACCTAGAAATTGGCTACTAACCCAAACAATCACTTTTTGTGTCTCTACATACCTTTTATAGTTGTTTTTTGGAATTGGGATTAGTCGATGGTTAATCATCTTAGCTATTGTTGATGAAATTTTTTGTATGACAACTTTTTGGTCATCAATTGTAATTGTATGGTTGTGACTTGTGTATACTTTATAACTGATGAAATATAGTACCAAAGAATATCAATTTGTAATGTTTAATGGATGTTTTTGAATTGCTGTTGCATTCTGTCCAAATATGGCATTACTTTTCCTTTCATCGATTTTCGGGCATTATGTAGTCAAGTGTGTCGAACTATTTGTTTAGAATGCCCATAGTTAACATGGGACCTCATTAAATTTTAATGGTAAGTTACAAACTCTGCCTTTTTTTTTTTTTTTTTCTCTCCATCTATAATGGCCTATTGATTGAATTTGGTGATATGCAGTTATAATAGGTTTTGTAGATCGAGAAAGGCTGCCTTCAAAATTGGTCAAAACCCCTCTGGTCTTTTATCCATGTATGCATAGTCTCTCTTTCTCTCTCTCTATTTATGTGTGCGTACGCGTTATTCAACTAGCGAGATTTACGCTATTGTTATTAGTGTACTTGCTTTCTTTAAGTTTAAAATTTGTTTTCTTTTCATTGATGGAAAGGGTTTTGTGTCTTTCTTGATGATTAAAATATATGTGACAATCCCAAGTGGTAAAGTAGTTGTTTTGGAATGTTAAGCTCCATGTAGTGAAATTGGGTTAGACTTCATATGGAAAATGTAACATTGTATTGATTTAACAGGAATGATGCAACACCTGGAGCCACACCAACTATGGGAAAAATTTCAAGAGCATCAACCCTTGCCCGTTCATATGGAAAAGGATGAAAAGGTATTTCCAAAACAATATAATGACTTATGATTGTTTTGAATATTGTGACATTTACTACTTTATCAACTCAATATAATGTTAAGTTTCATTTATTACAAGAAAAATAAACAAAACAATACAAATATTTCAGGTTAGACAATTTCCAGTTTTTAGTCCTGGTTGGAAGTGCATTATCAAAGCTGATAACACACAAATTAAGAAATTGGTGAAGAGGGAGTGGGATCGATTAATGGCTGAAAAGGATGTGTAAGCTACCTAACCTCATTAATATTTATGCCTTTAAATGTAAAGTATTGAATAGATATCTATTTTTATTTAAAGAAAAAAAAATAGATGAGTCATACTTCATGATGTACACACCATGTGCTAACCACTTCTCAAACTTTGGTGTAGAGATAATGTTAAAAATTCGACCAAAAAAAGAAGAGACGCTCGCTATATTGCAAAGGTGACATTTTGATGACAACCTATATAATGTAGAATTGCTTACAAGTAACTTAATATTATTTATACCGTGTCTTGCAGTTTTTTAGGCGTCGTAAAAAAAAGCATGTGAAGAAATATAAGTTAATGTGTACTGCTGTCACGAAGTATGTTATTTATTTTCAAATCCTATATTTTCTATTATGCTAATCTCCAACTTAATAAATTACATTTGACAATGCTTTTCTTAATAGTATATTTACGCATGCAATATTTTATTTTCTTAGGTATATGGCTGATGTTGCTGGAAAACAATTAGAAGACACTCTCAAAGATCAAACCAATGGTATGTAGTTATTATGAGTTGGATGTTATTCACCATTTGGGAGTACCAAAAACCAACTGCTAATTGATCTTCATTTCACAGGTGGTTGCTGAATGATATGATCTCAACTGGAGACTGGCTGATGTTCCAGTGATCACTTTTTGGTTTTTGTTTTTGTTTTTTCTTTTTTTTGGTCTATATATATACCATTTTGGTTGTCTTTTGGTTTTGGGGATTAGTGTATGGTTTATTGTCAGGTCCATTGTGAATGAAATTTTTTGTATGGAAACCTTTTCGTCATCTATTCTATATATAAATGTGATGTGTATTGTTTTGAATTGGTAAATACAATACACAAGGATAGTAATTTCTGCTGTATATGTGGCTTGATTATTTTTTTGTTTACTTGAATTTTATTTTAACCTTTTTGCTGTTCATTGTACTTTGTTATTTGACTTATACAGGTCTGTCGATCATACTCATTTGAGTATAGCCAACCTTTCACCTACACAAAGGTAAGCTACTGTTATTGCATACTATAATAGGTTCCTTCAATTTGTATCTCTTTGTTTCGTAATAAAGCCACTGCAGTTTCACTTACCCAATTTTAGGATACAACCTGTTTGATTCATCTATCTATCTGTCTATCTTTCTCTCTCTTGGGTCTTTCACACCCATTTTAATTGATCCCTTATCTCTCACTCCCTCTCAACCCACACATCACACCTGTACTCACCTCTCCTTGATATCAACCCTCACATTGCGAGGTCATCATAATACAACCTTGCTTGGCCATTTATTTGTTTACCTTTTTTTTTTTTTTTTAATAAAAAAATTGTTACTATTTGGTTAGTTCTCTCCACTTTCTCTTTCTACTTTGCATCTGCAGGATGGGAAGGAAGAGAGAAGATATCAGAAAATATGAAAGAGCATCTTGTGGGTGGGCCAGTAAGTGAATTTTCTGTTCTTTAATTTTCAATGTGAAAAAATGCAATTTATATGCTTAGTGACAATGCAAAAATAGGATTATTTTATGGAAAATCCCATTGATCCCAAATACATTTTCCTAATTCCAAATTTTTAATAATGTGCCTACTGGTAAAACCATGAGAGCACCTAGCTTTTACCAGTTAGTAAAAGAGATTTTTTCAAATCTCTTCTTTTATCTTCTTCCCTACCAAACCTTGACCCCTTTGACATTGAGGTTTATAATTACCCTAAACGTGGCTGTGTAGATACATCATTCTTAATTTTTGTTAAATCTGTGTTAGATACATCATTGAAAGAGAACTTCGTTAGAACTTTTCTTTATTTAATCACCATCATTTGCAAAAGTTGCTGTTTCAAGTTCACACTCCAAGATTGTGTGTGTGTGCCTGCACATGATAGGGAGAGAGAGGACAGGAAGAAGGGATTCATACTTAACTAACATAAAATGAGATAAGCTTTAAGCCATTCAAGTTGTATAATTAGTACACTTTTCTTATGGTTTGTCTCTAACAGTGTAAAAAATAGAGGTTTCTCATTGAATGTGCTGAGTTGCTGAATTTTGTTTTTTTTTTTTTTTAAGAATGCGCTGACTAAATTAGTTTGGCTATATCAAGCGAGGTGGAGGTCAATAAATGTTTCAGAGTTATCGATTTTAGTCGGAGTGGGGGGTGGGGTTCCTCTTGGTTAAGGCCATGCCTCTTCTCTATAGTGGGTGATCCATCTTTGATTTAGTACATCTTTTGATTGATATCAAATATTTTTTGTATAGATGGTGTTTTTTTCCTCTTTTGGTAAAGGTCTATATGCGCATTGCAAAGAGCAATTTATAAGAACTGGGTCTAAGAGGGTTCAAATTAGGCTATGGTTAAATTGATTTTTGCACCTTAATACTATATGCAATAGATTCCATTTAAGAGGGCTCCATTGAGAAGGCATGTCACTTATAGCGATTTTATTTTAATCTCATTTTTATACTCTACATTCATGAATTCACTTGAGGTATAAAAATTGAATTTTTTTTCTATATATTGACTTTGATTTTGTCCTTCAATTGATACCTTAGTAGGCATGGGGATAATATTACTAAAAATATTTGAAGTATTATGTGCATTGCATTGTAGAGTGAACTAAAATTATTGAACTACGGCATGCTTTTCTTGAGCCAAGCACGAATGTGACAGGTTTATTCTTGCGAGTAACCACTTTGTATTTAGAAAATAAATGTCAGGACTGTATTGAGCTCAAGCTCATGCTCATCCCTCTTAGGACCTTGCTTAGCTGGAATAACATTGGCTAATTGCATTTTTTCCATTTTTAAAGAGTGGCATAGGGATTAAGTGAGAAGATAAAAAAATCCATGTCAGGAGCTTTTGTATCTTTAAATATTCGAGTTTGCTTCTTTATTCGGCGAAAGTATGTGTTGTCATCCCAAAGTGCTATTTTCTTATCTACCCTTATCTTTTCTAAGGATAGTTTAGTTTATACATATTAATTATTTTTTGATTGGTTCATGTTTTTCCCCCTTTCATTTATCTTTTCTAACAGTTATTCTCTTCCTTTTCAGGTAAATTATAGCAAAAGAGCTTATTATGAGACTGATCGAAATGGAGATAGGATTTTAGATCCTTCTTAGTCTTTTGACTATGATTAAGTGGAGATAGGATTTGTCTCACTACTATTTCTATAGGAATTTTGTTTTTTGATAAGATATCAAATAACCAACTTTATCGAGATTTGGATTCAACATCTATGAGCTCATGGTATCTATTCTTTTTTTTTTTCCTTCTTTTCTTCCTGTGTTGGTATCCTTTCATGAGATTATGAGACCCAATTTGTGGGTTTTTTTAATTTTTATTTTTATTATCCCAATTTGTGGGTTTTGAGTATAGGAAAATAAATTATTTTTTGTTTTTAAAAAGGAGCGGAGCCATGGAAACTTGGGAAGTCTTCCATGGCTGAAGTGAATGAACGAAGGAGAGGAGAGGGGCAAAGAAAAATTGAAGAGAGGGGAGAGAATAGGAAGAGGAAAGAAGAGAGACAAAACTACCGATGAAGGGGTCCAGGCTCTCTCTCACTCAAATTTCAAAATTGGAGTTCCTCCCATCCCGGTCTTTTCTCTGTTTCTCTGCCACAGGGATTCTCTCTCTCCCCCAAATTCTTATCACACATGTCCTCACTCTCCCTCAAATTCTTACCACACACATCCCCACCTGTAGGGAATTGGAGTTGCCTTCAATTTGCACGGTGAGTGCATACATTGCCTTTTGGTTGTCCCTGTTAGCTTTTGTTTTCTTTTATGCTTTGCATTGAAGTGATCTAGAAGGTTAATTTTATATGTAATTTTAAAGAAACAGTCTGATTGGATTGAATTTGTGATATTTGAAGCATCAAAGTTGAAGGTTATGTTCTTGGGAATGGATTATAACTACTGCCCAGCGAAGTTTCAAGGAAATTACACACTTATACATAGTGATATAACCTCCAGACTGATGCCAGCCATCTCACTCTCAGGTAATCCTTTGATGATAAACCCAAATGCAACACTCTGTTTTTGTTTTTGCTTTCCCTCTTTTCTTTAATTGAGTTTTCAATGTGATATATTATGACATAAGGTATGATGACATGATATAATCAAACATCATAAGAGAAAATGTGCAGGGTGACGAGGGTAGCAAGTGTATGTTGGGAGTAAGTAACAGTGGTTTTGATAAAAAATACTAATGAATAGGCACAAACATATATAGGTTGGGATAGGCCTGAAGCAATATAAGCTGGTACAAAATAATTTTTTACAAGAATTTTGTTTTCTAATACTCATTTAAGATTCACATATACAGGAGTAAGAGGATAGCTAAGGCCACCGGGACAATTTCAAGCAATTGATGAGATCAACGCATAGGTTGAGAAGCCTAGAAGAGGTTAGAGGCATTCCATTATCATCTCTTGCTCTGGCATTCTCATCGCTGCCACTATAGATGCCACTATAATAGCTGGATGTCAATTCTAGGAAGTCCCATTTGGCTCTATTTCCAACAATGCCCATACTTTTACCAAGGGCCGTGAAAGAATTAATGCTTTAATTAAACTTTTTCCACTACGGAGGCTTCAATAAACTTGATTTGGTCAGTCACACACCATTGGCAAGAGTACTTGGTAATCAATTTGACACGCGCTCTCTGAGTTTTCAATGTGATATATTATGATTTTTTAAAATCCTTTTATTGTCTGCAATTTAATAATTCACAATACTAAGTGACTGCTAAAGCTCTCCAAATACAGGTTTTTGGTGGCCAATCTAGGCTTCTAACTTCCAGAGGGTCTTTCTATCACTTGGCCAAAAAAATATGGTAAGTTATACTATCAATACCACAATTTTATTTATTTTAATTGCGAGTAGGTTCTCAATTCCCCATCTCTATCATGTCCTTGTCAAAGTGTCATACTTGAGGATAATTCTGGAATCACATAAGTTTCAATTTGAAAGTTCAGTTGAAGAGCTCATATGAACACAGTGTTTTTATTAAAGAGAGGACTTAGCCTGCAACAGGTTTACTCTTATACTGCATACACTGCTTTTGTTTTATTTTCAGCTCACAGTGATGCAATTGGCTTGTGGTTGCTAAAGCTGTGAAGAAAACATGGAAATCTCATTTTTACAGAAGCTAAAATTTTCATTATAGTTTGGAGGCTTATTAGATAGCTTTCCTACACCACAATTTCATGATTGTTTTACTCGGAGAATTGGCTTTTGCCCATGGGTGTCATCACTGGCTTATAGAATTGAGGGACTTGTCTTCATGGATATGTTTTCTTTTTAGCGTAAATTTGGTGATATTGAACCTTAAATTGCATACCTTCTTTATTAGGAAACACATGATTTGATTTGTTTGAATTTTTTCTTTTAGTGGGGAAAAAAAAACCCTTCAAATCAAATAAAATTTAAAGCAAAGAAACTATTAAAACCCAATTCTGGATTTTTAATTTGGCAGTATGTTCTGCAGGTTGGATATTCAGTAATTTCAAATTTATTGTGATTCATTTATAGTATGCTTACATTAAACTGCGAAAAGATATGAGAGATGAACAGTGGAGTTGTGGAGATGAGGGAGGGCCATGGTGGAGAAAAGGGGTTGCTATGGAAACTACTGATAAAAGAGAAAGAAAAAGTATACTTACACATACTTTTGGTTGTTAGACCATTTCAAGAATCATCTATCCCTCCTATAGGTCTTCACATAAGGGGAGGCCTCGTCCATGACGGGCTAAATAGTTAGATGCAAGCATTAGCAGGCAGGACAAACCTAGTGCATATATACAATACACACACATATAGAGAGAAGCGTATAGAAGACAAAAGTATGTAAAAGAAGTGATTATGGTGAGCTTCTTTGCAGATATAAAGGGAAGAAAGACCACATCCAACTACACTTGGTTTTTAATATTTCCCAGGACACATGCAACACTTTATAAGCAGCTACATGAACCACCCATCCAATTGCATTAAGCATTTGGTTTTAACATTAAATAACCAATAGTCATAGTAATCATGGGATCTTGTGAAGTTATTTTTTCATTAGTTGTCAAAATAAATTCATAGCACTTTGCCGGGACATGTAAGAGGATAATCTTGAGTGCTTGATTTGTTATAGATAAGCAATTGTTTTATTTTATGAGTTTTCCAAGCGTATTTGACAGCATATTTAATCAAGAATTAAATATTTTTTTCCAATAGTTTTCTGATTCGATTTATACTCTTTTAGATTTTGTCTTTAATAATTAGGGGTTGTTACTAATACTCAACTTCTTATAGCACCCCTAAAAGAGAACAAAAAATAAAAAATAAAAAATGGGACAACGTGATTGTTCAAGGCAATCAATGGGAAAATGGACACACACTGCTTCATAAGTAGGGATGCAAACAGTTGAATCATACATAAAGACATGTTGGCCTAAATTCTAGATTATTAAACTATTGGTAGTCTTGATATTTGTTTGCGATTCCCGCGCATCGCGCGGGTTTCTACTAGTATATATATAAAGTAGTGTACAAGGCAATGTTTCTCTCTTCTACCTGGTGTCATGTGGCTGTCTTTATCATTCAAATTGTTTAAAAAATGGAGCTATGTGGCTGCTTTTATCATTCAAATTGTTTCAAAAAGAATGATGTTGGTAGCAATTGCAAGACCTTCTCCTTTTGCTTCACCAAAAACCAACTCAATCATTGTGACCTTTCAAGTTTCATCCATTCTCTCTATGCCCCTTCTGCAAATACTTTCATTTCATCTCTTACTCCCCTTCTCTTCCACCTTTGCTTTCCCCACTCCACTCTTTGATTGTCTCCACCGCTCTTTGCCCATTTTGGAAATAACTTTCTCTCAGAAAAATTGCGCTTCAATTTGACGAATTAAGGTACTCACTGAATTCATTTTCTTTAAATATTTCATGTGTTAATATCAAATTTTTAAAGGAGAATGAAACCCAACGGTGGAAAAATGTCAAAACTCGAAAACCAAATAAAGGTTCCCTCTGCTTTTCCACATAGGCTCCCATCTATTTCATTTGTTTAGGGAGAGAAACAAACAAATTTAAAAAACCACTCTGTTTGTCTTGACACACATCAGCGCGTTCCTTTCTCCATCTTTAACTTCTTAAAAGTTTCATTCACAAACCACAAATTTGGTCGGGGAGAGGGTAAATTCATAAAATTTCTATTATTTTCTCTAAATATTTCATGTGTTAGTGTCAAATTTATTCTACAACAATACATTTTTTGAAGTAGAATAACAGGGCTTTATAAAAAAATTTGCCTCATTCTGCACTAAACTACTACGGTTATTATATGCCTTCTATTTGTTTATTGAATTGTTTATTCCCATCCACACACACGAACTCCCTCTTTCTTTATTGTCCTCTTTGTGTTTCTCTATTTCCTTCTTCCCAAAATGATGGCCGATTTTGAGTACAATCATTAATTATCATGTTCAACATTTAACTCAAATTTTGGTCAAAATTTGTCAATTTTAGTCAAAATTTGTCAATGTACCATTCTTTGCCATCTTCATACATTTCATATTGCTAATGTTCACATGTTTTCTTTCTTTTTTTGGCTATACGATGTTCACATGCCGTGTTGGTAAAGTTTCTTTACCATTTACTGTCTATTTTTTAATGGACAATTTATACAATTATAAACCAGTTTTCAAATTTTAAAATAAATAAGAAATAAAATATTGATGAAAATCCAAGAATATTTTTACCCACAAAAAAATTATGGTACCATACCATTTACCATTTCAAGTAGCTTACTTATCATTTGAGGTGGCTCAAAATAGCCCACTTATCATTTCAAGTGATCCACTTGCCATTTCAAGTGGTCCACTTACCATTTGAAGTGACATACTTACCATTTAAAGTGACATTGTGGGTATGGTACCCATTTTTTTTCTTAGGTAACATAGAATTGGCCAAATTTAATTGCCAACTTACATTGCTATCTAAAGGAAAGATTAATGTCCTTTTTCAACTGCTGCAGGGCATACCATCCAATCCTTGGGGTTAAAGAATAGAAGACAAAAAATAATACAAAACATACCTCAGCAATTTTAAAAGTTGTATCTCTAATTTTCAAAAATGGTAACTGTAACGACCCGAAATTGGGACCGTTATTTAAGTAGTAAGAAAACCACTTTACAAGCCAAATTTAGTGGATGTTTAATAAAAATAATTCTTTTGAAAATATTTTTAGAAAATCCGGCATGGTACTGTCTGTAAATAGGACATACCAAGTTATCGACTAGTCATAAAACCTGTAGAAAACACATTTATAAGCTTTTCCAGCCATCCACACAATATTTCAAAAATAAAGAAATCTACGACTATATCGTAGCCACGTGGGTCTCATTCAGATATACATTCCACTACTCAATTAATTATTACAGGCCATGAAATTAAAATTAATACATGCCTAGGCTCAAAGCCTATCTCCAATATTCTTCACATGAATGCAAGCATGCCGACGTGCTCCCAAAACCCAGGTCAACTTAGTTTTGAAAATATGACCTGCAAGAAAACTGTGGGGGTATGAGCTACACGCTCAGTAGGAAAACATTTCTCAAAATAACCCCAAGGTTTTAAAAACCATAGTTTATATACTTTTCAAGAACCCTGCAAAACCATTGATTAGTTTGCACTATAATTTTCAGTAAATAAAACTGATAAATGTATAATGAAATAAACTGCGGAAGTTTAAATAATTTGATACCAATACCCCCTTTTTATCTTTAAAAAAGGTAAGAAATAACTCAAGTTATTTATAATTCATTATCATTCTTTTCAAATTCTATATCACGCCTTATAAGCCAATAATCATCAATCGCCACATCCGGCAATCCATAACATCAGTCTTTCAAACTGATAAATCCTCCCCAAGTCATGCGGGGCCCTCGCGCGCGGAAATAAGAGGAAACACTATGGATCCCTACCTGGGTCCAGAAAGTAACCTCAAGAGGAAACACGGCAAGACATCCCTACCTGGGACCGCAGTAACCTCTATTCGGGCACGTAGCCCAGGACTAAAGGATAGGAAGACACGGCAAGACGTCCCGTTCCTTTGGGACCGCAGTAATCCTGTCTCCAGTAGCCCTCATCACCATATCATCATCACTTTTCTTTTCATTTATTAATTCCATAATTCTCATATAATCCAGAAAATTATATATATTTTCCAAAAACCACATAATAGGTTTGTTCTAAAAAAAAACCATATGAAATTACTCCATAATTTCCATATAAACCGGAAAGTTTTATATATTTAAAGTCTCCAAGAAAACCATATAATACGTGGGTTTATAAAAGTCACAATAAATAACCCCCATAAATCATTTCTAAAGGAATGATTTCAAAAACAACATTTTTATAACAAAATGATGTGAATCAAACCCTAGGTTTCCCACAATTTGTAAAACCTAGAAAATATATATCCCATGCATGATATATATATATGCAAAAACTACCAAATACATGCAAATCTACATGATTTGTACCCAAACCCCCATGCAACAAGGGTTTAAAATGAGAAAATGTCCCTTACCTCATGGATGAGTGATGAAAATGCAAAACTACCGCCATAGACTTGTAGATCGGGCCAAATAATGCAAGATCCACGCTTGCCGGCGTTGGATCGGAGCTTCGGTGCTCCGGCGAGTCACCGCCGACCTCCCACAGCACTCTCTCTCTCTCCTCCTCTTTCTCTCCCTCTCTCCTAAGTTGGGAGACATGAAAATGGGGTTTAAGGTCGAGTGAAAGGGGTTTTAAAACATATGGGGAGGGGCACATGCGTCATTTAACCCTTTATAAAATCTGCAGATCGCAACTTTCAGACGTCTGAAAGTTAGTTTCAGACGTCTGAAACTAAACCTCAGAAATCATCGTTCTCTGGAATTTTCAGACGTCTGAATGTAACTTTCAGACGTCTGAAATGTCACTTTCAGACGTCTGAAACACACAGACAGCTGAAAATGGTCAGTCAGTCAGGTTAAACCTCATCAGCACAGACATCAGCCTTATTTCATTAAAAACATTTAAGTAAATCTTCTCCATTATTTTATTCTTCCTTTTACTTTAAGTTATTTAATGAAAATAAGCAAATAACCCCCCATTTGAATCCAAATAAAATATCAAAAAAAATCAAATACCCAATATATCAAAATCTCATTTCCAAGTTTTAGTACAAAATCCGTCGCCCGACAGATTTTCCTAAAACAAACATGCGTGGAACCCAATCCAAACATGCTAATAAAATCCCATTACCGCCAAAAATTATCTTTTAAAACGAAGATTTATAAAAATTCACTTTTCTCCCACACTTAGCCAAATTTCAGCAACTTAAACCCGAAGCTGCAAATAAGGCCAAACACACACTCAAGCCACTTGATGCATAAAAATGAGCATTAAATCACAAATAACATTGTATTATCATACACATAGATTACCCATACATGGGGTTATCCAATAAATCAAGGGATTAACTACACTAATCATACATTAAGCCGTAATAATCCCTATTAGGAAAACGGGTCCTCACAGTAACTGTTCAATTATTCTTAAAAAACACAATCTTTTTCTTCAAAGGTTGTAACCATTTGTTTTAATTTAAAAGACACAATTCTTCCAATTGACATATATATATTAGGATTACAATTTTGGTTCAAGAGTTAGATTAAAAGGTTGATGAGGCTAATGTATTAGCACAAGTAAGATCTTACTTTTGCGCTTTTTTCTTTTTTTTTTCTTTTTGGGTTTTTTTCTATTAAATATCATGTTCTTTTCTTTGTCTCGCATAATGCACGAGCTTACTGCTAGTATATATAAAAGTAATGTTCACCATCACCACATAGCAATTTTTTACACTATCATGTGACATCCTCTTTATTTCTAGGTATTTTAAAAGTTGTATCTCTAATTTTCAAAAGTAATAACCGTTCAATTATTCTTAAAAAACACAATCTTTTTTTCAAAGGTTGTATTGCTGCAAAAATGTAGGAAAAGAAAAGAAAATACTTTTGAAGTTTAGAATATTTACACATGGCAATTTTTTACGTAATCACGTGGCATCCTCTTTGTTTTCAAGTATTTTTAAAGTTGTTTTTAAAGTTGTATCTTTAATTTTCAAAAGTGGTAACCGTTTAATTATTCTTAAAAAACACAATCTTTTTTTCAAATGTTGTAACCATTTGTTTTAATTTAAAAGATACGATCATTCTAATTGACATCTAAGTTATATCGATCTCTAATTTTCAAAAGTGGTGAGTGTTCAATTATTCTTAAAAAATGCAATCTTTTTTTCAAAGGTTGTAACTATTTATTTTAATTTAAAAGACACAATTCTTCCAATTAACATTTATATATTAAGATTACAATTTTGGTTCAAAAGTTAGATTAAGAGGTTGATGAGGCTAATGTATTGGTACAAGTAAAATCTTACTTTTACGCTCTGCTTTTTTTTTTTGTTTTTTCTTATTAAATATCATGTTCTTTTCTTTTTCCCGGCTGTGCAATAGACGTGTACTCATCTTGCCGAGTACATGAAAAATCCCATGACACCCTGTTAAAGGAAGGCACACTTGTCCCAACCAAAGAGGCATGCAACCTCCACGTGTCCAAACATAAACCTTCAATTGCGGGGTTATTCTAAACGTGGCAACCCATGATCATGCTTATACATAGGGGAGAGAGAGAGAAAGAGAGAGAGAGAGAGAGAGGGTTTGAAAATAGCATCCTCAGAGTTTCGAGTTGAGGGAGAGTGAAGTTTAGAGAAAGAGAGAGATGACAGGAAATGAAGAGTGGAGGAAGAACGCAGACACACACAAGATGAGTCCAGAGGACGTGAAAGCAGTAGGCGTGGAAGCTTCCAAGAGACCACTAGGACACAACCCTGGTGGCGTATTGCACCAGAGGCGTAATTTACCCTACAGCCTTCCCACCATGGCCATCGGTGGCATCCTCATTACCACCGCTATTAGATACTTTGTCTTATACACTAAGAAGAAACCCGAAGCCACCGCAGGCGACGTCGCCAGAGCTACCGCTGGGGTTGCTAGCCCGGAAGATACCCACCCCCGCAAGTAAATTCACTTGTTTTTGTCATGCTGGAGAATACTGACGTCGGTGTTATTAGTGTGCTAGCAAACTAAGTAATTGTATGCTTTTTGTAGGGCTCTTTTGTTTTTAACTGTTTCTTGCCCATGAATATGAAAAAATACTACGGAGTATTTATTTATTCATTTATTTTTCTATAATAGAACATTTTTTTGATCTAAATTAGAGGAATCAGAATGAGAGATTTCAATGGTGGGTGGGTGGGTGGTTGTACTCTCATTGAAATCTCATTTCATTCTATCTTGATTCCAACCAAACAAACGGGCCCTTAATTGATATGGTTTTGTTATTTGTATTCTTCTTTGATTTCTTAGGTCATGGTCGAAGGACATTGGTGAGCCGAGGCCATGGAACACTCTTTTTTTCCCTCCCCCTTTTTCTTCCTTTTACTAACACTATTTTTGGGAGCTTAGGGAGGGGGGTAAATGAATGAATGAAAACATAAATTAGGAGAGAAGGGAAAAAAATTTTGGAAAAAAGACAGCTTAATGGTAAACAGGGCCAAATTCTCTGTTATCAACGACTTTGTCCATAGGATCCAGAGAGTGGCCACGGAGGTGTAGTCCTAGACATTATAGGTCATGCTATTAGCGTGTGGGGGAGGTGTTTTGGATGAAAGTTTTTCTAAAATCTATCGTTTAAGTAAACTTTTAAGCAAAAAAAATGAAACAAAGGCTATAAATGACTAAAAAGTATACTTGAAAGATATATTTTGGAAAATTTTCTTATGCATATTTGTTTAAAATGATGTTTTCTAATGGACAATGCGGTCAGTTTTTATAAAAATCTTTTATATTTTGCATTAAAACCTTAAAAACCTAATGCATGAGGGGGTCATAAAAATGGGGGAATAGCCATTAGGGATGTGCGCGGGTCGGTTTGGAGCGATTTAGGGAGAAAATATTAACCAACCCACTAATGGTGGGTTACAAAATTTTCAACCCGCCACCAAATCACATGTGCTAAAAACCGGTGGGTTAGTTGATTTTTTAGGCGGTTTATCACTAGCGGTTTGGACAGGTTTGGCAGTTTCTACCATGCCATTATTTTAATTGGGCATTTTCTAATATATATTGGACCTAAATCAATAAGTTGTAAATTAATTTAGAAAATTTAACTATTTTAGTTGGTTATGTAAAACTTGATACACACATTCATAATATATATCTTAATGCCAAAGAAATAAATTATGACTTTGTAAGAATAAACACCCGATCGATGTAAATGAAATTGGAGAAAATTAATATTAAATTAGCTTCCAATCTTGCTGGAAGACCTAAAATATAGCAACCTAACAAAATAGTAATAAGAAATAATAAAATACACTAATATGCAACCTAATTCTGTGTTTCAAAAAGGGGAATTAGTCATATGAATATTGTCATAATTTAATGAGTTGATCTGCATCGTTTGGGGACCTAGGAATCCAAGGCCTAATGTTATCAATTTGGCCCTTTATAATTGTTGTAAGAAGATTTCTATATTTGATTTACATATGTTGTTAAAGGCGGGTCGGTTTGGTTTATTGGTGATTTGATAACGTTTAACCCGCCAACCAAAGCAAACTGCCAATTTTATCACTTAATTTACCCAAACCGCGCTAGCTAACCTCTCAAACCGTATGGGTTGTGCGGAATGGAGCGGATTGGTTTGGTTTAGCGGATTAGACGGTTTTTTTGCACATCCCTAATAGCCATTCACCCATTTCCCCGTAAATTTTGAGGTTGATGGGGTCAAGTGGGCTTTTTGTTCGGCTAATGATCTGCTTGGTTGGTTTAGGTCCAGGTGATCTGCTTGGTTGGTTTAGGTCCAGTTGTTGCTTTTCTGTGATAGCTCTATGCCCTGCTGCTGCTGATCTTTGTTTTTGGACCTCTTTATTAGACTTTCGCTCTGCTGAGTATTAATGAGAATTTCTTGCTCCCTATAAAAAAAAAGATCAATGGCCCCCTCCCCTCACCTCTTCCTTTCTCCAAAATAAAAAAATGAAAAATCTCAAAGCCCCCAAAACAATAACACACCATTTCCAAAGAAGAGCAGTAACAGAGGTGCATTTGTATAATAATGCAAGAATTTCAAACATCTCAGAAACATGCAGTCAAAAATAACAGTATACTGGATTGGCAATCCTTTTGTAAGATTTTTCATCACGAATACAAAGGAAATGCAAAAGGAAAATGAAATGAGAAGGAATCACAAGCTCCACAGCAATTATCCTGTATCAGAAAAGTGTTCTTCCGAAGTAAAAATAAAATATTATAACAACAGAACCATGACCTTGTCACCGTGCAAGAATGAGCACAAAAGGCTACACCTACAAGCATACGAGTTCCTTAAATTTCAAATCTTACCCTGACATGGTTTTGCTTCCTTGAAGAGTAAGGGAGAGAGGGAGAGACCAGTCACTGCATCTGATTGCATTAATTAATCAATCTTCACCGATGAGTAGATGAGCCTCGTGAACCAAAAGCATGCGTAAAAACCGATGGTACCCGTTAGCACGAAAAATGCATACGAAACTATTAGCATGTATCCAAAGTAGAGCATCCCAGAAATCAGCTTTGTGATTTCAAGCTTTGTGAAGAAGTAGAAAGTGGCATAGATGAAAAGATACAGCGCTGAGGAGCCTGATGTGAGGTACGACCTCCACCACCACAGGTAGTCCTCACTGCACAACTGGAAGTAGCAAAGCACAATGGTTATTTCGGCACAGGTGACAAGAAGGATAACAAAGACAATGAACAGGAAGCCGAAGATGTAGTAGAACTGATTCAGCCAGATAGAAGTTAGGATGAAGAAGAGTTCGATGAAAACAGCTCCAAATGGAAGTATGCCTCCAATTAGAATTGAAAAAATTGGGTTCATGTACCAGGCCTGCTCCGGGATCTGCCTTGGGATTTTGTTTGTCTTGACAGGATCCTCAATTGCTGGCTTCCTGAACCCAACGTAACTGCCCACAAATACTAAGGGGACTGAAATCCCAAACCATAAGAAGATGAGAGCAAACATTGTCCCAAATGGCACTGCCCCAGATGATTTCTGGCCCCAAATAAGAGCATTTAAAACAAAGAAAATGGCGGAGACAACTGCTGGGAACATGAATGCGGTCCTGAGAGCAATTCTCTTCCATTCTGTTCCTTTAAACATCTTGTACAAACGGGCAGAGGAGTAACCAGCAAAAAGGCCCATGAAGACCCAGAGCAAGAGCATGGCTGTCATAAGCCCACCCCGGTTTGAAGGTGAGAGGAATCCAAGGACGGCAAACATCATAGTGACTAGTATCATCCCAAGGAATTGAACGCCTGTTCCCACATAGACACACAGTAAATCTGAGTTAGTTGGGGCCCTGAAAACATCCCCATGGACTAGTTTCCATCCCGTCTCTTCCTGGGCTTCTTCCTGGGTCTCTAGTTCATTGTACCTAGAGATGTCACGATAAAGTGTACGTAGCATTATCATAGCCACCATGCCTGAGAGGAAGAGAACAATCATCAAAGAATTGACAATCGAGAACCAGTGAATTTGGTCGTCATTCATTAAAAGATAGGTATCCCATCTAGATGCCCACTTCACATCACTATCCTGCAAGGTAGACACAAGGGAAAGAAAATCATAAGAAGAATATGATATCACCCATGAAGAGCAAGCTCTTTTATTAGTCCTGCCAGTAATGTATCAGTTTAATGGAGATGGAAGAAAACAAACTAAAGGAATATCATGTTCAATAAACATTTTCCAGCTACCTTTCTCACCTACGGGTGATATAACTGATGCTTAGAAAATTAAGAAGAAACTACTAACAGTAAACTTAGTATTAATAATCTGATGTACAGGCGCTCACCTGAAACTCAACATCATATGTGAAAATAATTTCATTTTTTTCTTGGACCTCTTGAGGAGAGTTGGAGTTAAGAACCATGCGTTTTGCATGGGGGTCGCAGGTTGTTAATCGAGTCTTCTCATCATTCCAATCCCCTTCATATTCATGTTTAACACTGGAAACATCAAACCAATAAGATATTATTATGTCACCACCTGATACAACCAGAATGAAGCAAAAACTCATGAAACTAACCTGAATGGTTTGACCTCAAATCCCACAATTCTTGCAGAGTCGGTCACCACATCTTTATGATACTTGACAGTAAATGTCAAATGGTTGTGGATAAAACACTTTTCATCCTTGTTCTGCGTAAATTAAACAAGTAGAGCAAAATAAAAACTTGCACATTCACGATTACTAGATTTTGATGCTAATAACTAATGTGCTTACTCCACTATATTGCCCTTTGAGCCCAACATGAAATCCAAGCTGATAAATAGGAGAAGATTCCTGATCTAGCCTTCGCATGGGGACAACCAGAGGAAGGTTATCCAGAATCCTGTCACACACATGCTGGATTTATTAAAAGATGAAGCTTCAAAGCAATGCTCAAGGTAATTAGCAGCTTAAGTTATGAGTCCCATTGGAAGAGTGCCATACATGTTGACCCGATACTCATCTTCAATCTTTTCTTTGAAGTCCTTTGCAGATTTGGCATCAAGTTGTAGCCGGCAGACAATATTGCACATCTGTGGCTCTCGCATTTTAAACTGCAACAAATGCACTCAACTAAAAATGTCAATAACCACAAACTAATCAAATAGGCCAAGACTTGTCAAAGATACTAAAACTGACCACATAAGGGGAGTTTTCAATACGGTCACCACGAAGTACTTCCCCAAGATTCTCTGCACTGTCAACAATGGTATCCGGACGACAATAAGGAAGAGAATAGTATGAATAAGGAAGCTGAGTCTTTGTAGAGGTCAGTTTGTTCACTTTCACCTTCAACAGATCTCCCTGCATCCAAAAGACATAAAAAATAAATCCCGATCATCCCTCAAATGATGTCTGACACATTCAAAAAGAAGAAAAATCAAAACCATATTAGAGTGAGACCAGTGAATCTAATGCAGCATGAAGGCATGACTTCTGGCAGAATCAAACAATTTTTTTTTTTTTTTTTACTTAGATTGACCAATCCATCGAAGCCACTAACATGGTTAAGAAAATGTGAACCCAATTCAATTATCCTGCCTATTCAAAATCTGAATTCAGCCAAGCAATCATGACCGTATCTAACTCAACCCTCCCCGAGAACCTCGCTTAGTGGTAATGACACTTTTTTTTTTCTTTTCACTAAAATTTGAACCCAATCCAATTATCCTGCCTATTCAAAATCTGAATTCAACCAAGTAATCATGACTAATCACTTATATGTGGAGAGAGAAAATTAATCCAACCCCACCCCCCCCCCCCCCCCAAAAAAAAAAAAAAA
Source organism: Liquidambar formosana (assembly GCA_039720395.1). NCBI lineage: Eukaryota > Viridiplantae > Streptophyta > Magnoliopsida > Saxifragales > Altingiaceae > Liquidambar > Liquidambar formosana. The sequence continues at coordinate 75,082 of JBBPBK010000123.1, read as the reverse complement.
ACAAAAAAGAAGTTTAATAATAATAAAAGGGTCTTAGATGAATCTATTCAACGAACCACCACCGGAACTTTCAAATGCAGAGACTCCAAAATTTCACAATTGAATACCACACTGTACACATCTAATCATTTTCACATCAATTACAAAAAAAAAAAAAAAAAAAAAAAAAAAAAAAAATCAACCTAGAACTAGGTCAAAACCAACAGAGATCTGACAAGCGAATGCAGATCAAACAGTTTAACATGTATACTTACAATATATATATATATATATATATATGTCCGTGTGTATGTGAGTACTGACCTTTTGGAAATCCTCGGGAGCGACGCCGGGAAGATAGAAGCAAAGTCCGCCATGGATGAATAGCAGAGAAATCAAAGGGATCAATACATGGAGTGTCTGAGATCGCCGAGATCCCATGGCGTTCTACAGAGAGAGAGAGAGAGAGAAAGAGGGACTGCAGATCTAAAGAAGGTCCTCTTTCTGGTGGATTTTTGTCTGATGCAAGTTATAGGGAGACAAGAACGAGAAGTGAAGCTGCATCAGACCGGCCTAGTGGTACATTTTTTCCAATTAAAAAAAATTATTGGAAAAAAAAAAAAAATATATATATATATATATATATATATATATATATATATTCAAATTGTTCCAAGACCACGGAAGAAACGTGGTCTAAGCCAATCAGAGAACACCGACTCCTACGCTTCCTTTTGGATCTCCTAAAGTGTGAAAAAGAAGAAAAGCGAGAAGGGTTTTACTTACCCAAAAGAAAAGAAAAAAAAAAAAAAAAAAGGGTTTTTAATTTTTTAAAATGGTAAGATAAATTATACTGCAATTCCATTCTGGTCTTAGATCCTCGGTGGAAATTTCATTCCGTTTTTTTTAAAGTCATTAGATTAAGAAATACATGAATTAACAATTTAAGTGATCTTGATCCGACCACTTGAGATAGAAGTCTGAACAAAATTCTTATTCAGGATCCTGGACTGGAAAATGATTGATTATATTGAGATTCCTTATATTTATTTAATAAATGTCCCAAGAGAAAAAAAAAAATTAAAAGATAAATACAATCAGCCTCTCTTTTATATGAGAGGATTGCTTATTTGTTGGGACAAGATTGAAAAATGAAAATTAGTAGGCTCTGAATTAGTAAAAGTGATTTTAAATTAGGATCCATGGACATAAAATTTGACACAAATTTTGATACAAGTTTTTATAACTCCATCTATGAAGTATGTTTTGAGAAATCTACCATTGAATTAGATAGTTCCCTATGTAAACCATGCATACCAAAAATCAAGTTGATTCGAGATTAAGAACCATTTCATCCATAAGTGTAAGATTTTTGTCAATAAGAAATACAAGTTTTTGGATCGAATGGCAAACGATATCGGATTATTGGATCAGGAAACACAAGAATTAATGATTACTCGATACCACTTTCCCATCGAGGGAATTCCACCCAGGTCTTTTTTTAAAAGTCATTGGATAAGGAAACACATGAATTAATGATTTAAGTAATCTCGATCTGACTACTTGAATAGAAACTCGAACGGAATTCCCGCTCAAGATCCCAAATTGGAAGATTATTGATTATATTAAGGCTCCTTATATTTTTTTTTAATATATGTTCCGAGCAAAACAAAAAATAAAAAAGATAAATACAATTGGCCCCCTCTTTTATATAGCTTCATATGTCACATTGTATCTATTGGGATGAGATTGAAAAATGGAAATTTATAAGGTAAAAGTATTTTCAAACAAGGTTTATTCGTATTCGAAAACAGCCTTAAGTAGACAAAAGAGTCACGCTAATAATAGAAGATGAAGGATGGGATTTAGAAAGACTAAACTTCCTTTTAGGTGGAGGCCGGATTTTCAATCAAGATCTTGGAAGATTGCTCTTTGCTTCTTCTTCCCTTGCGGTTTAGGATTGTCAAAATTGAATATGTGGAATCCCTATAAAGGCTTCTAACACCTCTGAAAACATCAAGAACTCGTATTAAAATATTTTATTTGTGTATATTTGAATTTATTATGATCTCATTACATTCCCAGAAGTCCTACGAAACTTTGTAGACCCTATAAAACTCTCTAATCTCAATTAGAGTCACCACGAACTTGTTATAGCCTCACACGGCTTTCTAAATTCTATTATAATCTCACTACATTCCTAGAAATCCCATGAAATTTTATGAATGACACTCTTTAAACTCAATTATAGTAACTATGTATGAACTCGTTGTAGCCTCACACGACTTCTCATTTTAAGACATTAAATACCCTTCTAATTACACATATGCTACTAACACTTCACATGATATACGAAGTAACAAAAACCGTATTAAGAGTGGTATACTTATCATTTTCATTTTCCATAATAAACACTAAATGGCATTGATGAACTGAGAATTCAAACATGCCCCATAAAGCCTACCCAGTTTGTATGCCATATTTCCATGCTTTTAAGATGGGATGGTCACCAAAAAAAAGGATGGGATACAAGTAAGGCTACAAATGAGCCAAGACAAGCCAAGCTTTGGAGTGTTTAAACTTAGTTCGTTCAAAGCTTGTTCGTTTACTATCGAACTAAGCTTTTAAGGAGCCTAAAGTATTATGTTCAAGCTTGGTTTGTTTACTATCGAGTCGAGCTTTTAATGAGCTTAAATTATTGTAATTGAACTCAGTTCGGGAAAAAGTATAGAAGCTCACACTCAAAGCTTAAACTTGGTTTGGGCTTGAGTTCGTTAAAGTGGTTTTGCATCTATAATCTGTAACATTTAAGTCTAATGAAAAATATTTATGAACTAATAACCCCTGTCTTAATTTTACTTATTATATTTAACGATAGCCAAATTGTTTTACTAAACAAGCCCACCAAAGAGCTCATTAACAAGCCCATAACAAGCTTTTTATTGAATTCTTAACAAGTTTGTTTATGAGCCTAAACAAGCCGAACTTTAGTTTGCTCAAGCTTAGCTTGTTTACTAACCGAGTCTAAACTTTAAGCTTGAGGTTGACTTGTTTATTAATCGACCAAATTCGAGCCGAGCCCAAATCAAGATTTCTCGTGACCCTTAATAAGTGGCTCAACTCATTTGCCTATGTTGGACTATATTCAGCCTGAATTTACATGGCCCACTTTTGGTAGAACTGGCATGTGATTGGCCCATTCTGGTTTTCCAATCATCTGAAGGTTACATCAACTTTTTATGTATTAAAATAGGATGAGGCTATTACCACACCCTTTCTTATTTATTTTCACACCATTAGTTTCAAACATAATTCCTCACTTTTACTCATGGAATGGTGTTTATTTAGTATAAAATGGTGTGGAAAGAACCTTACCCTTAAAAAAAATAGGGAAAATTAGCAATAACCCCTGTTAGGGGACTGCTTTCAACAAAAAACCCACCATAAGATTTTTTAACTTCAAAACCCCTTTTTTAAAAGATTTTTTAAGTAAAAGGACATGTTTTTTTGAAAATCCCCGTTCTACCTTTTTATATTTACATAACAGCTGATGATATTTACGGAAGTGAGGGGCAGGAGGGAAAGAGAGAGAGAGAGAGAGAGAGAGAGAGAGGGGGCTCCGTGGTCGAGGCTCAAGGAAAAACCAGATCAGCTCATGGGCGATCGTCTCCGGTGGTCGAGGGCCGACGGCAGCGTGACTCAATGGCTTGAGGCTCCACTTTAGCCACAAGTCAAAGAGGGCCAACGGCAGAGAGAGAGAGAAGGGGCTCCATCAACGGCGGCTGAAGTGGGGAGGCGACAGGGATGCGATTGCAGAGGGCTCAAACGACGACGGGGGCTGGTGGTGAGTCGCCAATGTTTGTGAGTCGCTGATGACGAGGTTGGGAAAACCAGATCTGGTTTTTTTCTTTTTTTTTTTTTTTTTTTTTTTGTTCGTTTGACAGATGGAAAAATTTTTGCTGATGATGGGAGGAAGCGGCGGGGCCGGTGGTGAGTCGCCGACGACGGGGATGAAGAAACCAAATCTGTCTTGTTTTTTTTTTTTTTTTTTTTGGTTTGAAGGGAAAAGGGTTGTGCTGTTATTTTGTGGTGTATAATTTTTCTAAATCACACAAAAGCAAATTGGTACTGTTGTCTATATATTTTTTCAAAACACAAGAGTAAACTGGTACTATTGTCTGTGTAATATTTGTGTATTTTTTTCAAAACACACAACAGTAAATTGGTACTATTGTCTGTGTAATGTTTGTGTATTTTTTTCAAAGCATACAAGAGTAAATTGGTACTATTGTTTATAAGTTTTTTCGAAGCACACACAAGAGTAAACTGTTATTATTGTCTGTGTAATTTTTCAAAGCACCTCTATGTAAATTTTTCAAAGCACACCCAACAGTAAACTGTTACTGTTGGCTGTGTAAATCACACAACAGTAAATTGTGCACCTTCGCCATCGTTGTCAATGGCGGGATGGAGAAGGTAGATTAAGTGGAAGGGGTAAGGAGAAAATGATTCGTTGCAAATCTAGAAACCAGATCTGGTGATTGCATAATAAAAGGTACATTAAGATCCTTTCTTCTCTTCTCCTAGCTTATTCGTGCCTCTTCTACTAGGTTTGATTCTCACCAGCAAGTATTGTGTGATTCAAATAACCATTTCATAGTTGCTGGAATAGCATTTGCAGCTTAATTAGCTGTGGCCAAATGTGGGAGGCAATGGAACCGAGAGAGAGGGAGAGAGGGAAAGAACGTGGGAAAAAAATGGCACAGTTTGTAATTTGATTTAAATTGTAAATAGGGGTATTTTTGTCACTATGTGGTCAAAAGGGGTTTTCACAAAACTGTTTTTCACTTAGGGCTTATTAGAAAAGTAATCTTATACTTAGGGCCTATGGCCAAAAATCCCAAAAAAATATACACGAATCGTTTTTTTTCCAATAATCTTATAAAGGAATAGTTTTTCTTTATCTTTTAGAAGGTAATATGAATTTTTTATTTGAAACAAAAAGAAAGGTAGTAATAATTAATACTAACATGGATGGTTAGGATTTAATTGAGCATTGCTTTATGTCACGGTCGTTGGTCCATTGATTTTTCTTGCATTTGCTTGCAACTTCTTGTTTTAAAAATCCCTCTCTTCGATGAATCAAGATCTTTCCTAAATCTCAATCGAGGGGCATCATGAGAAATTGGTGAAGTCCACACTGATGACGTGCATAACAAATTTTTCCATTTTTTTTTTTAAGGTCGAAAACCACCTCTAATAATTATCCCAAATTAAAATAAAATAAAATAAAAATACCCCCACCTCTAATTGCCCACAAATTCAACACAAATAGTGGAGGGGCGGAGTGGCAGACAAAACGAAAGAACCCCTTTACCCAAGCTCCAATAGATGTGCGGATGATGTGAGTTAATCACATTTAGTAACCCCAATATTTTTTTTAAAAAAAAAAAAAAGGAAAAAAGAGTCATTTTTTCCTTCTCTTTCCAAGCTCAGGCAATGAAATATACGCTTCCACTATCCCTTTGCAATGTTTAACCCTTCATGCTTAATAAAGAATAAGGGCCAGTTTGGTTGTCCAATTTGAAATTAAATAATTTAAGAAAGTTTACATAATATTGAAGCCACACTCTTTCATATTGAATCAACAAATTCAAAAAAATGATAGTTATCATCACAAATAAGAGTAGCAATTCAAAATAGTGGTATTTCATTAATTCTTTAAATTGAACCTATAACGTCAACTATGATAATAACTACAATATTTTAAAATATTCTAATTCAATGTAATAGATTTATACCTTTAGCTTTATGTAAAATTTATTGAATTATTTAATTTCGAATTAAACAACCAAACAGGCTATAAGTGTTTAAAATGATCATTAGTCTTGTAATCTTATAAGGAGAGGTTTGAAGTTCAAAACTTAGGCCCATTTAAAGTATTTTTCTTAAAATAAGTTGGGTTGGGATTGGGTGGGGGTGCAATGTCGGTACGCAAAAAAAAAATATTAATGTCTAATATATTTTTTTAAAAATAAAATTGTTGATCGGAGTTATCCGGAAAAACACATTGCGCTGCAAAAGTTGGTGATAAAGTGTATAAGAATCAACACCAACTGCGTAGTTGCTTTCATGAAAATGGCAACACAAAAAATATTTTGGTGGGGATACCATGCCTCTGCTGTTGGTCCACATTTTTGTTGGGACATCCTTGTTTCTATGATTGTCAATAAATTCACAAACCAAATTGAAAAAACATGAAATTCACAACTTACCATTCCAATGCCCTATGTCATAAAGGCATAAAGTAGTAACAACAAAGAATTTTAATTTTCAAGGCCCATGAAGTGAAAAGAGGACTGCTTTTCGTTTCTTTTTTTTCTTTTTTTGGGGACTGGGTGAAAAGAGTGAATTGCAACCAAGACTACATGTGAGGAGAAACCAACCCAAATGGCAGGCCCTGTGTGCACTCTCATGCCAAGTGTAGTACATATGCCAGTAAGGTCCAGCCCAAGACTACATGTGAGGCTTGCTCAAAAAGTCAATGCTAAGGATCAATACATTAATTAAATGATGAAAAATAGTTATAAAGTCTTGGGCAATGTGGTTTAAGAGTCAATGTTTGAGAATTAACTATTTGCAGTTTCTGTTGAGTAGATTTGGATTACAGATTTTTTTTTTTTTCGTTTTTTTTGGCTATCTAAGGTGTTTGAATCTTTGGCTACTAATCTTTAGTCTCAAGTAAAGCCACCGTTCACTTAAGTACATAATCAATCGAGAAAACCCAGATGGATGACAAATGACTCATAACTAGCTAAGCTATCCCTTCAGGTTTACCTACCAACTACTCATATTAAAAACTGAAAATTATATCATGCTGAAGGTGGGCATACATATGGAGTAGTATTATGTTTTGGAGCCTAACCTAACTTCAATTTAGTACTAGCAAAGTACAAGTTGGGGCGCCTACATTATGTTTAATTTAATTGCTAAAATGATGACTTAAACAATTGGGCCGACGGAAGCTCTAATACCAATTCTAGCTCTGGAAAGTGCACTTACTCCCAGATTTGATAAAGAAATAATTAAGAAAAATAAATTCCACGCACACAAGTGACAATATTCAACATAGTTCGGCAGCAAAAACCTATTTATGTCCACATATGTGATAGAGACAGTGGTGGATCCAGGAATTTATCTGAGGAGAGGCGATTTTGTTTGGATGTAACTGTTTAATATTTTTATTTCTAACCCTATAAATTAAATAATCATTTGAAGTAGCCTTCTTTATATAATAAAAATTAACAAGAACAAAGAAAATCGTTTAAACTTAATAATTAACACAAAAACTGAAATATTCATTGATAATATATATATAATTTGATGAAATAATGTATATATTAAACCAAAAGGGGACATAACCCAAGGACAGGAGACATAACTTGAGTAAAATATGGGTAAAAGCTATTTATATAAAGGGGAAAAAAAGGAAAGAGAGAAGAGTAGGGGGGTCAATTATAAAATCAGAGGGGTCAAAAATATATTTTAAAGGGGGCATATTTAAAAATATAAGCAAATATGTATACTAAAAAAAAAAATGTCCAATGAGTAAGGGGGGTCAATTGCCCCCCCGGCACCCCCTCCCTCCACCCCTGGATAGAGATTATTCATTATACAGAGTATATCATAAAATTATGAAGACGGAGAATACATGATATTGAACCCAAGCATTGAGGGTTATATTCTGTGCATTGGTGAGTTACGAGATATATGAGGCTAATGCACTGTTTACAATTCTCAATACATGGCATTGATATAACTTATATAAATATATTATTACTTGATCGGGACTATTAATACCATATCACGTGGGATTGGAGCCTGGAGGCCACCTCGGCCAGTGCAAAACTCCACTTTAGGGGGCCGTTTGGCAAACATGAAAACTTGGCCAGCTGAAGATAAGTTTGGCTAGTTTTGTTTTCACATTGTTTGGTAACTCTCATTTTCCTGTTAACCAGTTTAGTTTTGTTATAAAAATAAGGCATAAATACAGTTTTTTTTCAAACCAACTGTGAGTTGGTTTACCTAAAAACCAAATAACAATTTTTGACTAAACTCAGTCTGATCCAGTTTTTGAAGTTCCCAAACAGGCCCTAGGCCAACAATCTAATCCCAGCCTCGATCAAAAGCCCAAACTGTCATCACCCGCCTGCACCAAAATTTTGGGGCTGGATGAGTTCAGTTCAGGCCAACGTAGCCCAATTCACACTTCTCTTCAGTTGGCCTGATCTTATTCAATACATGAATGAAGCCAACCACATGACCACACCATAAGGTGCCACTATGCTGTCATATGGTTGGGTCACTCTCAAGTAACAACTAGGCATCAATTTCCCATTTACGAGAGAGAGAGCGAGAGAGAGAGAGAGAGAGATTTGGGGCAAACGTCGGTATGTGGGTAAGGATTAGTTAGTACTAGGGCTGCAACTTGGGCGGGTTGGGCGGGTTGAGAGGTCAACCGAAGCTCAACCCTAAGTGTAAATCCTTACGCCCAAACCCAACCCAACCCATACTTCGGATTGAACATTCCTAGCCCAGGCTCAACCCGTGCTCGGGTTGGGCAGACACGGGTTGGGCACGGGTTACATGGGTTGAGCGGGTTGAAGTCGGGTTGAGCGGGTTGTGCGGGTTAGCTTATTAATTTCATTTTTTATTTTTCATCTTTAGTAAACCTACTTCAATAAAATAAAAATGCATTGTTATATATGCTTACAAATCTTAATCATCTAAACTCAATTGATTAATCTGCTTCAATAAAATCAACGGCATTACTCATTAGTAGCTGATGGAGACTGGGGAAAGAAGAAAGAAGTGGTGGTAGAGTACTCTGATGCCAAAATGATAAGAACTAACTTAGAAAAATAAGAAAAATTAACATTAATGGACACTTATTTAAAGAGCCTTTTAGGTCAAACATAGATTATAATCCTATGATTCTAGTAGATTTTACAAATTTTTTTTTCTTTTTTTTGCTAAGAGATGAGATTTTATAGTTATTAAATGCTAGGTTAGGGCTAACAGTATAAATAAAGCTCCCCTTTTAATCCCCCCCAAAAAAACAATAGAAGGTAATCTGGCTGCACATCTTTCTCCAACCGATTACACATCTTCCTTCAGCAATTTCTCATACAAACCCCCTATGTCCACACTGAATAACCAATAGTTAAAAACCATGTGATGTCATATTTAATGCATATAAAAATATTTTTTAAAAATTATATTATATAGGTCGGGTTTGGGTTGGGTTTGGGTTAACCAACCCCCTTCTCAAGCCCAACCCGATTTAAATCGGGTTGATATTTTCCAATCCAAGCCCAACCCAATGTCTGAAAACTATTTGTCCAACCTGTTTATTGACCGGGTTGGGTTCGGGTTGGGCGGGCTCAACCCACCCAAGTTGCAGCCCTAGTTAGTACAATCATGTTGAACTTTAAGAACAAAAAACCTGGAGAGAATCTGTATTTGTAGCCCAAAGACCACCGGTCACTAAAAAAGTTGGAAACTTCTATTTAAAAATGGACAAGAGGTTGGGATAAAAGGGAGCTCCATGGTCCCCCTATTGCAGAGGAAAAGCCCAATCAACACCCCCACCACCATTAGAAATGGGCCCCAATATTTCTAAATCATTATTTATATATGATGGCTTATGCCCACGCCTAATTTTCAACAATTATTGCTTCCTTAGAAGCCACACATGGAGATCATTTGACTAAGATGTGTGCCTCCCCTTTTATGGGATCAACTTGTGTGTGAAACAAGCACACAAGTCGAATCGCACCGATCATGACTGCCTCTTGATTTCGATAGCATTTGATTGATCCTACGGATCTTAAAGTGCAATTTAGGGATGAATTCAACGGTGGAGATCTTCTCATTACGCATACTCATGTTACCCACCCATCGTACGTAAAATTCGTAGAGAGATGTGGTCAATATGATCCTTATCATGTGCGCCTCATGATTCCGATGATGCTCCATCGAATCAACGGACTTCATTTATTTTGGGATTTAATTATCATTATGTATTGTTGGGATGAATCCAATTGCACCAACTCATGCCCATATTCTATAAAGATTGGTAAAACAATGATCCAAGTCTTAAAATAAAAGTCATTAATTGTAATAACAATAAAGGTAATTTTTACTCATAGTCCTTCCATTTGTTCGGTAGTGCCTATGAATGGTTATCACTGAAAATATAGTTGATGAAGCTTTTTAAAATAAATATCATGAATAGTTATAATGGTCCGGTTTTAATATCAATGAATTAGAACATATAAGTAACTGTCCAAAAAAAATAAAATATGCAATAGGAAAAGAAAAAATATAGTAAAAACTTTTCCAATACCAAAAATAACCTCTTCTTTTTTTGGGTTTGGAAAAAAGCATTTCAAATTTTTCTAATAATAAATCGTTTTCTTTTAATATTTTATTTTAGCAATTAGAGTAAATCTATATCTATTCTATTCTATAATAGAGAGTGTGCCTCGTGGCATGTATTTCAAGCCTTTCCTTCAAATACTCACAACATATTACGTGGCACATCTCTTAAGTCATTAAACCAGCTTCACCCAATAGTTAAGGGACAAAATAATTATAGCAATTTGACTCTAAAATCTTAAAGGGAAAAAAAAATTAACGTAAAAAAATAACCAATAGACTCTCATAATTTTTTTCACTCGTTCATTATATATGGCAAATCCCAAAAATCCTTGTATGTAATTTGACTAGAATAACAATATATTAGTCCATGCATCTTGTGGGTTACCGCTTGTAATAATATATAATACTTCATCCGTACCTAATTGATTGTCTTTTTTTGAAAAAACACGTTTTTTTTAGAAAACCCTATTAAATGTTTTCACATTAATATATATATTTTGACATTTCAATTTTGCCCTCAAGTGTACAAAATATTGGAAAAATAGAGAATACGCCTTTAAGGGTATTTTATTAAATGAAATAACAAGAATCATTGACTTTTGGAATGTGACAATAATTTTGAAACATTCCAAAAAAAAAAAGAACCCAATAATTTAGGAACAAAAGGAGTATAATGTTTTTTTAATAAATGAATGGAAATCATTTATATAAGGAAAATAAAACAAAAAAACAAAAATGGCAAAACAAACACGGTTTTCTTATCCTATTACAACTATAATTAATTGTGGCATTGCTGCTGATGGGTGATGTAGTCGTGGCTCAAATCATTGAATTGAAATGGATTGAAGAGGGATGATCTTCATTAGCAATGCTCTTGAAAAAAAAAAAGGATTGACTGTGACAATTATTGGGTAGCTGTAAAGGATGAGGAACTGGGTGGATTGAAAGGGATAATGGTCCAAGTTATTAAACGGCCATTAAAGGTGTGAGAATACACACATGGACAGACCTAGCTAGCTAGGGTCCCCCATCATGTAGCTTTGGCACCAAGTAGCATATGATGGACCATATTGCAATTAAGTGACATTTGGAAAATCGTACGCCATGCATGCAGTCACCAGAAGGTTTTGGAGTTAAACCTTGAGCCAAATATGTCTCAAGAGTTTTTTTTGAAGATCAATTTGCCTCCTCCAATGCCTCACCTTTGAAGCACTAAATTTGTCGGAAGAAACTAGTATTTAGCTTTACCTTCTTAAATGCCTCATTGTTGGAGCTGCACTTAGTACCTAAGTTCGAATCTTCGTAGTGTACCTGTTTTCATTATATTAGACACTAACTATAGAATTATTGTATTATTCTCCTTGCCTGGTACCAAACGGAAAAGGGGAAAAAGAAAGGATAAAAAGGAAGAAAAAAAAAGGGAAAGAAGATGGCTCAATTTATGAAGTAACTTTTATGTCTTCGGAGAAATGCATTTCGAAGTTCACGATAAACTATATTAGTATGTTTAGAAATTAATTAAGGCAGAATGAATTCTAATGGGCACCAAAGTTTTTTTATTTATTTATTTTTATTTATTATATATTTTTTTAAGAAGTTACACATACCCCAGTATCACCAAATGGTTATCAATGTTTCACCATAAGTTTGAATTCTTAAACTCGAGATCGCTCACTCACCAACTAAAAAATATATCAATATACTATCATGGCGACAAGGTCAATTTACTATGCTACTTCGATATTATTGATGTCAAAGTAACTCCTAGCAAAAGTGATAATGTGATATTTTACATTTTGGAGAAGTAAATATATATATATATATATATATATATATATAAAACTAGGGGAAATGACCTTTTAGTGACCACAATGTATACCAAACAAAAAAAAGATTGTAGTCAAATTGTATCATGTTGACAGTCAATGTATAGTGAGTTGACAGGCAAATTCTTCATTTGGCATTACATATGGTTGCGAAGTGGACTATACCAAAAGTGCCTCGCAGAATAGTGCATTCATGCATTATGGTACTTGAAGGGTTGGCTGGGATGGTGCCTCGCACAATAGTGCATTCCTTGAGGCTTTTTTTTCTTTTTTTTTCTTTTTTGATAATAAGTTCATTCTTTGAGGCTACAAAATATGTTGTCTATGGTAGAAATTACATTGCCTAATCATTGGTCATTCGATGCAAAATTTCCTAACTTTATGTTTGGATAAGGAATTTTTAGGTGAAATTTGTGTTTAAAATAGAATTTATCGCATTCTTAAAACCAAATTCCTTGTTTGGCTAACTTAATTAGGAATTTCTAAAATTCTCTTTGAGAGGTGTCTAGAAATTCCATCTAGATAGATAGAATGTGGAATTCAGCAAATTCCATTTTTATAAAAGAAAATTTAAAAATTTCATTTAAAAATTCCAGCTTTTAAAAAGTTTAACCAACAAGGAAACTTTAAAAATCTTACTCGAAAATTCCTAACTTTGAAAATCTTATCATTTTAAAAATCCTAAGTTTTTCTCAAATTTCTTACCCAAACACAACGTAAAATTCTATAGTTTTAGTAACTATATTTGGGACAGTAGAGTTTTTCTTCTGAAATAAATGAACAATTAACATCCAAAGTTCAACATAAAAAACCTTCAAATATTATATAGAAAAATAGATTGTGGAAGAAATAAGCCCATGAATTAAGCACCACCTTACCACACTAGTCTTGCCAGACTATATCAATGAGACCCTTAGGAAATCAGAGGTTCCCAAAGTAATGAGGTATGCGGTGTCTCCGTTGGTTCTTGCAAACTGAAAGATTTAAAACACTAAATTCGGTCTAAATATTATTTTTCCATTTCAAAAATATGGGGAAGATCATTTCCTTGTCATGGGTCTGTCAGCCACACAAGAATTAGGGGTGTAAGCCAATTTCGTTCGACCTTGTGTTAAATTGGAACCCCATCGACTCAGATCAGTTCTGTCAAGCCTGAATTAGAATCGAATCAAGTGTTGGATAAACTAAACTGAATTAAGTTCGATTTGGTTGGGTTGGGTTCGGTTTTTATTCTCCTCTTAACATCAAGGGTAAATTGCAGAAAACCCCCCTAAAGTATGGGAGGGTTAGCAAATAACCCATTTTATGTTGCAATTAGTTTTTAATTTGGCCAATAACCCTATTCACCCCCCTTCTAGGGTTATATATTTGGGACAACAATTTTTACCCACAAAAAAATTATGGTACCATACCATTTACCATTTCAAGTGGCTCACTTACCATTTGAGGTGACTCAAAATAACCCACTTATCATTTCAAGTGATCCACTTGCCATTTCAAGTGGTCCACTTACCATTTGAAATGACCTACTTACCATTTAAAGTGACATTGTGGGTATGGTACCCATTTTTTTTCTTAGGTAACATGGAATTGGCCAAATTTAATTGCCAACTTACATTGCTATCTAAAAAAAAGATTAATGTCCTTTTTCAACTGCTACAGGGCATACCATCCAATCCTTGGGGTTAAAGAATAGAAGACAGAAAATAATACAAAACATAGTTCAGTAATTTTAAAAATTGTTTTTAAAAGTTGTATTTCTAATTTTCAAAAGTGATAACTATTCAATTATTCTTAAAAAACACAATCTTTTTCTTCAAAGACTGTAACCATTTGTTTTAATTTAAAAGACATAATCCTTCCAATTGACATCTATATATTAAGATTACAATTTTGGTTTAGGAGTTGGATTAAGAGGTTGACGAGGCTAATGTATTGGCACAAGTAAGATCTTACTTTTACGCTTTTTTCTTTTCTTTTCTTTTCTTTTTGGGTTTTTTTCTATTAAATATCATGTTCTCTTTGTCCCGTGCAATGCACGAGCTCACTGCTAGTATATATATATAAAAGTAGTGTTCACCATCGCCACATGGCAATTTTTTACACTACCACGTGACATCCTCTTTATTTCTAGGTGTTTTAAAAGTTGTATCTCTAATTTTCAAAAGTGGTAACCGTTCAATTATTCTTAAAAAATACAATCTTTTTTTCAAAGGTTGTATTGCTACAAAAAGGTAGGAAAATAAAAGAAAAGAAAATACTTTTTGAAGTTTAGAATATTTACACGTGGCAATTTTTTACGCAACCACGTGATATCCTCTTTATTTCCAAGTGTTTTAAAAGTAGGGGTGCTCACTCACCCGCTAGACCCGCAAAAACCGCCCAATCCGACCCAACCCGAAGGCATTGGGCAGTTTCAATCAATAGGGTGGGCGGGTAGTGGTTTAGAATTTTATTTTTTTGCGGTTTCGTGGGTGGTTGCGGTTTTGAAATATAAAAACCGACTAAAACCCACCCGCCCGCATATTTTTATACTTTATTAGATTATACACGTGGCAGTGTCTCATTGGTTCTTCATATTACATTGAACACATGACAAATGGATGATGACCTTATCTCTTACCAATATTGAATCAGTTTTTTGCATTGTGAAGTATTTTATCTTTTTGTTTTTATATTTATGCTTGTTTAATTTTATTTTTTTCCCAAGTTAATTGTTATTTTGTAATTTATATGGCTTGTTTTGACCAAAACAATATTTATAATAATTGAAATGTAATATGAAAGCCTTCAAAAATTCAAAATAGAATGGATGGATTTTTAAAAAGTAAAGCAAGGTCTAGCTAAACTTAAATCCGCCAATCCGCCCGCAACCCACCCACTAATCCGCATGGTTTGTGGGTTAAAACTGCCCAATCATATGGGCGGATGTGGGTGGGAATTTAGTTCACCTGATGAGTTGTGGGTGGGTTGCGGATGAACCCCAAACCCGATCCAAACCGACCCGTGAGCACCCCTATTTAAAAGTTGTATCTCTAATTTTCAAAAGTGGTAACCATTTAATTATCCTTAAAAAACACAATCTTTTTTTTCAAGGGTTGTAACCACTTGTTTTAATGTAAAAGATACAATCATTTTAATTGACATCTAAGTTGTATCTCTAATTTTCAAAAGTGGTAACTGGTTTAATTATTCTTAAAAAATACAATCTTTTTTTCAAATGTTGTAACCATTTATTTTAATTTAAAAGACACAATCCTTCCAATTAACATCTATATGTTAGGATTACAATTTTGGTTTAGAAGTTAGATTAAGAGGTTGATGGGGTAATATATATATTGGTATAAGTAAAATCTTACTTTTACGCTTTGCTTTTTTCTTTTTTTTTTTCGTTTTGGTTTTTTTCTATTGAATATCATACATATTCTGCTCTTTCTCCCAGCCATGCAATGCACGGACTCACCGATAGTTCCATTCAAAAAGACGTGTACTCATCTGACCCCGAGTACACGAAAAATCCCATGACACCCTGTCTACCTAAGGAAGACACACTTGTCCCAAACAAAGATGCATGCAACCTCCACGTGTCCAAACATGAACCTTCAATTGCGGGGTTATTCTAAACGTGGCAACCCATGATCATGCTTATATATAGGGGAGAGAGAGAGAGAGTTTGAAAATAGCATCCTAAGAGTTTCAAGTTGAGAGAGAGTGAAGTTTAGAGAAAGAGAAAGATGACAGGAAATGAGGAGTGGAGGAAGAACGCAGACACACACAAGATGAGTCCAGAGGACGTGAAAGCAGCAAGCGTGGAAGCCTCCAAGAGACCACCAGGACACAACCCTGGTGGCGTATTGCACCAGAGGCGTAATTTACCCTACAGCCTTCCCACCATGGCCATCAGTGGCATCCTCATTACCGCCGCTATTGGATACTTTGTCTTATACACTAAGAAGAAACCCGAAGCCACGGTAGGCGACATCGCCAGAGTTACCACTGGGGTTGCCAGCCCGGAAGATACCCACCCCCGCAAGTAAATTCACTTGTTTTTGTCATGCTGGAGAATACTGATGGTGTTATTGGTGTGCTAGTAAACTAAGTAATTGTATGTTTTTTGTAGTGCCTTTTTTTTTTTCTTTTTTCTTTTTTCTTTTTAACTGTTTCTTGCCCATGAATATGAAAGAATATTACGTAGTATTTATTTATTTATTTCTACAACGGCACGTTTGTTTGATCTGAATTTGAGGAATCAAAAGGAGATTTCAATGGTGGATGGGTGGTCGTACTCCCATTAAAATCTCATTTTATTCTATCTCGATTCCAACCAAACAAACAGACCTTTTGATTGATATGGTTTTCTTATTAGTATTCTTCTTTGATTTCTTAGGTCATGGTCCTTGCGGCCTTGCGCACAGTAGACCTTGATACCTTTAAAATAAAAAATAAAAAATTGGCGCATAATACTAGTAAGGACATCGGTGAGCCCGGGCCATGGAACAATCTTTTTTCCCCTCTCCCTTTTTCTTCCTTTCTACTAACACTATTTTTGGGAGCTTAGGAGGGGGAAAAAATGAATGAATGAAAAACATAAATTAGGAGAGAAGTAAAAGAAAGAAAAAAGACAGCTTAATGGTAAACAGAGCCAAATTCTCTGTTGTCAACGACAACTTTGTCCATAGGATCCAAAGAGTGGCCATTAAGGTGTAGTCCCAGCCATAATAGGTCATGCTATTAGCGCCTTTACAGGTCATGCCATTAGCATGTAGGGGAGGTGTTTTGGAAGAAAGTTTTTTCAAAATCTATTGTTTAGGTAGATTTTTTGGCAAAAAAAATGAAATAAAGACTATTAATAGCTAAAAAGTATACTTAAACGATAGATTTTGAAAAATTTTCTTCTGCATATTTGTTCAAAATGATGTTTGCTAGTAGACAATGCAATCAATTTTTATAAAAACCTCTTATATTTTGCATAAAACCTTAAAAACCTAATGCATGAGGGGCTCATAAAAATGGGGGGAATAACCATCCCCCATAAATTTTGAGGTTGATGGGGTCAAGTGGACTTTTTGTTTGGGTAATGATCTGCTTGGTTGGTTTAGGTCCAGTTGTTGGTTTTCTGTGAGAGCTCTATGCCCAACTGCTGCTGCTGATCTTTGTTTTTGGACCACTTTATTAGACTTTCGCTCTGATGGGTATTAATGAGAATTTCTTGCTCCCTATCAAAAAAATTATCAATGGCTCCCTCCCCTCTCCTCTTCCTTTCTCCAAAATAAAAATAAAAATAAAAAATGAAAAATCTCAAAGCCCCCAAAACAATAACACTCACCATTTCCAAAGAAGAGCAGTAACAGAGGAGCATTTGTATAATAATGCAAGAATTTCATACAACATTTCTAGAAACATGCAGTAAAAAATAACAGTATACTGGATTGGCAATCCTTTTGTAAGACTTTCCATCACGAACACAAAGGAAATGCAAAAGGAAAATGAAATGAGAAGGAATCACAAGCTCCACAGCAATTAACCTGTATCAGAATAAGTGTTCTTCCGAAGTAAAAATAAAATATTGTAACAGAACCATGACCTTGTCACCGTGCAAGATTGAGCACTAAAGGCTACACCTACAAGGCATACGAGTTCCTTAAATTTCAAATCTTACCCTGAGATGGTTTTGCTTCCTTGAAGAGTAAGCGAGAGAGGGAGAGACCAGTCACATCATTCTCCTGCAAGATAGACAAAAGGGAGAGAAAATCATAAGAAGAATATGATATCACCCATGAAGAGCAAGCTCTTTCATTAGTCCTGCCAGTAATGTATCAGTTTAATGGAGATGGAAGAAAACAAACTAAAGGAATATCATGTTCAATAAATATTTTCCAGCTACCTTTCTCACCTACGGGTGATATAACTGATGCTTAGAAAATTAAGAAGAAACTACTAACGGTAAACGTAGTATTAATAATATGTCGGCGCTCACCTGAAACTCGACATCATATGTGAAAATAATGTCATTTTTTTCTTGGACCTCTTGAGGAGAGTTGGAGTTAACAACCATGCGTTTTGCATGGGGGTCGCAGGTTGTTAATCGAGTCTTCTCAACATTCAAATCCCGTTCATATTCATGTCTGACACTGGAAACATCAAACCAATAAGATATTATTATGTCACCACCTGATACGACCAGAATGAAGCAAAAACTGATGAAACTAACCTGAATGGTTTGACCTCAAATCCCACAATTCTTGCAGAGTCGGTCACCACATCTTTATGATACTTGACAGTAAATGTCAAATGGTTGTGGATAAAATACTTTTCATCCTTGTTCTGTGTAAATAAAACAAGTAGAGCAAAATAAAAACTTGCACATTCACAATTACTAGATTTTGATGCTAATAACTATGTGCTTACTCCACCATATTGCCCTTTGAGCCCAACATGAAATCCAAGCTGATAAATAGGAGAAGATTCCTGATCTAGCCTTCGCATGGGGACAACTAGAGGAAGGTTATCCAGAATCCTGTCACACACATGCTGGATTTATTAAAAGATGAAGCTTCAAAACAATGCTCATGGTAATTAGCAGCTTAAGTTATGAGTCCCAATGGAAGAGTGCCTACATGTTGACCCGATACTCATCTTCAATCTTTTCTTTTAAGTCCTTTGCAGATTTGGCATCAAGTTGTAGCCGGCAGACAATATTGCACATCTGTGGCTCTCGCATTTTAAACTGCAACAAATCCACTCAACTAAAAATGTCAATAACCACAAACTAATCAAATAGGCCAAGATTTGTCAAAGATACTAAAACTGACCACATAAGGGGAGTTTTCAATACGGTCACCACGAAGTACTTCCCAAAGATTCTCTGCACTGTCAACAATGGTATCCGGACGACAATAAGGAAGAGAATAGTATGAATAAGGAAGCTGAGTCTTTGTAGAGGTTAGTTTGTTCACTTTCACCTTCAACAGATCTCCCTGCATCCAAAAGACATAAAAAATAAATCACAATCATCCCTCAAATGATCTCTGGCACATTCAAAAAGAAGAAAAATCAAAAGCATATTAGAGTGAGACCAGTGAATCTAATGCAGCATGAAGGCATGATTTCTGGCAGAATCAAACATTTTTTTCTTTTTTTTTGACTTAGATTGACCAATCCAACGAAGCCACTAACATGGTTAAGAAAATGTGAATTCCTTATTAAATCTTAATGGGGATCAATTTGTTCTGACTTACTGAATTTAGGGCTACACATTTTTTTCGGATTTCTTTTTCCTTCATCCATCTTGCCACACTAACTTTCAGATGAAACTTAATTTATAAGAAAAATTAAAATTGATGAATCTCCAAATATCCACTTGCCACCATGCAGTTTGGGTGGTGATTGTGGGGGAGGGGCTGAATTTTTGCAGGGTTGCTTTTGCCTAAATTTTCCCCCACTTCGATTCACTGTCCAGAAGCTGAAACAAAAAGAAAGAATTCAAGGATTCAAAGGCAGCAACCTTCCATAACAACTGAAGCAAAGATAACTTTGGTTCAGCAGAATGAGACTCAAGTGCACCAAGGACTAAATATTGAACTTAATTTATAGCTGATCACTCATAATCAGGACCTAGTCCTTACAAATGTAGTACTTGCCAACAGAGTATGAAGAAAGTTAAAGATTGCTACTCCCCCATTATTTTCCTAGAGCCTGTAGCATATGAAGGTTATTTATAAAACCTTTCAATATATGCAAGGTCTTTCACCAAATATAACAATTTCATTTCATTTGTAGATTCTCAATACCTTTGCTTGGAAAGTGACCTCTTGTTTAGGACTTAATGGAAGAAGACGGGTGCAAGGGCCTTTCATAATCTACACTCTATATCATCTTCATTATCTTGGCTTCAGTACTAAAGGAATTCAAAGTTTTCAAGGAAGCAAGCTTCCATAACAATTGAAGCAAAATCATGCGAAGGGGTTGATAGAGCCTTTACATCCAACCTTGCAAAGGAGGACATTACTCTAATGCCATTGATTGGGTAAAAGGAAGTGTATTTTTTCTTTCCTTTACACTTTAACAAAAGAATTATGCCTTTGGAGATCTATGTAAAGAGTTTCATGGTGTGCTTCATTGTGAGACTTTTAGCCATTGTTCTGTTGTAGCTTCCTACGCTCTCTTCAGAGCTTCTTAGTCTCATGAATGTAGCCCCCTCTATGGGTACCATGAAGTTGAATATCTATGGTTTCACTCTAGGAAATCTGGCCAAGTGAGTATTGATGTTATTTGTAAGGATCATCAAGAAACATCATCAGTTCTCCACTGGATCCGCGGGCTTTGATGATCCAGCTAAATCCGAGCTGATTGCACTCTTAGTTGGCCTTAAAGCTTTTTATCCAACCTTGAGAGGAAGGACATTACTCTAATACCATTGATTGGGTAAAAGAAAGTGGTAAGGGCCCTTTGAGATATGGGCATTGCACAAGGTGATCATTCTTGTTGCAGAAAACTGTAAAACCTCCATTTAACCCTCTGCTCGCCACATCCAATCTCTAGTCCAGCCGAATTTCGTTCTGGCTTACCTCATCCTTTTGAAACAGGGTCTTATGAGGCCTTTTATAGACCTCTAAACCCAAGTTAGTGAAGAAGACAGACCATGAACAGCAGTCAGTGAAGAAAGTCAATGGTCCAAGTGGCTCAACATAAGTAGCTTAAAAAGTGTTGGGTCAGTCAATGTCCCAACTCTATTAAAAAAATTCTGAACAATCATGATCCAACATTGGAATATAAAGCATGACGTGGAAAAAAAAAATTAACTAAAAGTGAACTTTTTAAAAAGTGGGGGAAGAACAAGAACAAGAAAAACGTGCAGTACATGATTATGGAAACCAACTCTCAACCTAAAAATAAAATAAATTCACAAAATTGGGGTATTAATTGCTTTATAAACATTTAAATGTAAGAAATCATGCTTTTTTAAAACTAATATTTACCTCCAATCCGCTCTAAAATTGGACTGATATTCCACGGTTTACAAATTGTTGGAATTAAATTCAAAAGTCCCTTCCTTTTACCATGTATGAGGGTAACAGCATTTTAAATCAATGAAGGATCCAAATTCCCCTCCTCTACACCAACCAATTTCTTCCCTAAATCATTGGTCTAAGGGAAAAAGAGGGGAAAAAAAAAAAGAAAAAGAAAAAAAAGGATCTTGTTCAATATCTCAATTTTCTTTTCTTTTTACTTTTTCTTTTTCTTTTCTTTTTTTCCTTTTGATGGGCTTCTATGCATTCTAAATTATTTGAATATTCCTTGCTTCACCCTACAGCTTAAAGTCCCATGTTAAAACACGCACACTTCAAGTCAAGTATAAAAAGGTAGTAAGGTTCCAAAGGAATTTTAGTTTTTCAAAATGCCTCCGAGTTAGTTGGCCAAGAAAATATTATCAACATTGCTGGTGGTTCCAGGGACTCACCCTTCATTAAAATACAGAATTATAATTTTCCATATCATTGTAATGATCTCAAACGTTTCCTAGCTTCCCAACAATACCAATCCGATCTATTGTATTTGGGCAGGGTAAGAAGAAGATAAACTTGGGACTTTGACTTTTACTCAAGAGAAACTTGACATTGACAATAGGGATAATGATGTAGAACTTTAAGGGGAACTATCAAAGATTGAAAACT
Source organism: Liquidambar formosana (assembly GCA_039720395.1). Classification (NCBI taxonomy): domain Eukaryota; kingdom Viridiplantae; phylum Streptophyta; class Magnoliopsida; order Saxifragales; family Altingiaceae; genus Liquidambar; species Liquidambar formosana. The sequence continues at coordinate 53,160 of JBBPBK010000123.1, read as the reverse complement.
TGGATGAGGAAGTTGATGGAAATTCAAGAATAAGCTGCTGGAAATCTCAGGACAACAACTATTCTAGACTTCAACAACTTTTCTACAACAACTGATATTAAAATAGGGGTTGTGGAGGCTAAGAAAACTTGATGTGAATCACAAAGAAAGAAGAAACAGTAGACAAGATGATAGAGAAGAGGGAGAGAGAGAGGAAGCTACTAGTATCACACTAGTAGGGTCCTAGGAATTACTCCTAGTATGAGGAAGGCATCACACCTTCTTAGGGCTTGAGGGGAAGCTCAAAACCAGCAGCAATAGCAGGAATTTTCATTCATTCATCGAAAAATCCAAATACATCTTTCCATAGACTTTATACTCCGGGACATAAGAGGCTTACAAAGCAAGCTAACTAGGAGGCTTACACAACAAGCTAAACTAGAGGCTTGCAAAGCAAGCTAAACTAACTACGGTAACTAAGGTTTGGGCCAACTAAATCCAGCAAAAATACCACAAAATAACAGCCAACTACACTAAAGGCCCAAAATTAAAAATAACCCCTTAAAATCTAATTATACTCCCAAGTTGGGCCCATTTCACCTTCATCCCACCAAATTAAAGCTTGAGGCTGAAAAATCTGGCCCTTTTTATTTCTTTTATAAAATTTAAGAGGCTGATTTCTATCAAATAGTGAATCTTTAGCTCATTTCATTGTGTCCTAGATCCCAACTACAGCCAAAATCCAATCATGATCATGATGATACTATGAAGTAGAGAAAGGTTTTGGTGCCTTGGAGTAAATGGAGGTAAAAATTTGAACATAATTGAGGGTAGGACAAAAGAGTCTTTAATTAGATTAAGCATACATCAATCTTTAACTTTACCTTTGTCCAATTTTATAATTTTCAAATTCACAATGATCTTCTATGGTGTATTCCGGCATTGGGTTAATGAAACTAGAAATAGACAAGACTAGAACTGCAAAGGGATGCTTTAAAATCAAAGGTCATAAAACAGAAGAAAACATAATAATGGGAATGTAGGATGAGAAGTTTTTCTTTGAAAAACGAAATTTTTTGGTTACAAAGTGATGAAAGTAGAGGGAGATCTTGTCAAAAGAAGGAACAAAGAAAAAGAAATGAAGGATAACAAATATGAGACTCAGAGGACAAGGTACAATTGGAGGATACAATTTCCAACATAGTCCTCAAAGGAGTTGCTCCTTTTGGCTTTAATAATAAAAATTTAGAATTTTTTTTATAAAAAAAATGCTAACCCATAAGCAATCTATGGATCCATTCAAATGAGACAACAAAGTCAGAGACTTAGTCCAAAATTTGATATGTAATCACCGAAAGTGCCAAGAAGACCCATTAACTGCATGACGAGAAAATGACAGTGGAACGACCCCAATCCACAAGCATGCTACAAAGGTCTATTATTCTAAAGTCTAACCCCCCCCACCCCCAACAACAACAACAACAACAACAAAAAAAAAAAATGGGAAGCCAAAAAATTGGCCGTAGAAGCCTCTAACCTTTCCCCTGAATTCAACTTTGTCCAAATCGTGAAATCTAAGAGCATCTCCAACCACACTCGCTAACCACTATTTTTGCTATAAAAGCGAGCCAAACAGAAGGAAACGCGCTCCAACGGGCTCGCAATAGCGCTCGCTACTTTGGCTCTCACTTCTTTCGCTCGCCAAATCTGGCGAGCCATTCTTCACTCGCTATCTCCTTTGGCGCTCCAAATTTCTCACAAAAACACAGGAAGACGAACTGAAGGAACGGTGGTTCTCCTCTGCCTCTCCTCCTCGCAGCCTTCGAAGGGCTATGGTACGCCTCTTTCTCTCTCTCTCTCTCTCTCACACACACACATAGATGCAATCGTCACTTTATTCTATGTATATTGTATCTAGGGCTTTTTTCCCCTTCTCGATTGAAGTAGAATGAGGAGTTTTCTGAAGTTGCAGACAGGTTTTCCCCTTTCCTTGTTTATAATACACGGGTTTTCCCCTTTCAGATCTGTGGTTTCATTGTTTTGTTTGTTTGATTTTTTTTTTTTTTTTTGAACAAAATGAACCCTATAAATTTTGGAATATTTCTGGGATTAGAGGTAAAAACATGAAAACCCCATTTCTTCCTCCCAAAAATTCCCACCCATCACTCAGCAACTCACTAATTCAACTCAGTTCAATGGCGTTGCTGGGCCAGCAGCAGTTGCAGCGATTCCTCTTGAACAGAATCGACTGCAACGCTAGCTTCAAAACCACCAGTAAGAAGAACGGTTCTGTTGTGAACAAGGAGAGAAGCAGGTGCTACTCGGCGATTGCCATTGATGCGCCGTCGTCGAGGTTGACTGATGTTGCGAGGATTAAATGGGGTTCTACGATGATACAGGGGCTTCGAGAAGAGATGGAAGACGATGTTGTTCTTCGATCCGACGACAATGGCCTTGATGGGTTCTCGTTTGCCGCCATTTTTGATGGCCATGCTAGCTTCTCTTCTGTCAAGTTCCTCAGGTTACAAAACATGACCATTTTTCCCCTTTTTTTTTCTTTTTTTTTTTGTTGGGGGGGGGGGGGGGTAGTGTTTAATTTGCACATGATACAATTACAGGGATTAATTCATTTTAATTTACATATAATTTTGTAAACAAATCCATCATTAGGAATGGGGTAATTCAAGCAGATGGTTACCATCATCTCAAATGATAGTAAAATTTTTTGAACTATTATGGCTAAGCTCAATGTTAAGAAAATGTAAATGAAGCCATTTTTTTTCCATGGGAAAAACAAACAGGATTTGGATTCTTTTAGATTTGAGAGAGAGAGAGAGAGAGAGAGAGCAATTTAACCTTTTTGGGTAAGTGCTGGATGCAAATTGGGTATTAGATTATTTGCAATATATGTTTGCAAATTGGATTTTTACCTTGTATTTCTACATTTTCTAAGATGTTTAAATCAGTTATTGTGGTTTATATCTCGTCACTTGCAGCCCCTGTTGTTCCTCTGCTTTTTTTGCTTTGTTGCTCCTTTGTCTATTCTATGTTTTCTTTTTTCCTGTTGTTTTGTTGGAGGGTGTATTGGAAGGTGTGTTGGTGGGAGTGTTTGGCCTAAGGAGATGTTTGCTTGGGCGTGTCTTCTTGGATGTAGTGTTATTGGGTGGACTTTCTATATAGATAGTCTGTCTTTTTCATTCATGTGGCACACTATGTGATGTTGAGTTCCTAGCCTAGTAGTGATATATGCTAAATTCTGTCTTTTTCAGTGATATATGCTAAATTTGTCATGTTAATAATGATATAATTTTGCATGCTTGTCAAAATGCAATCTTATCTTAATAGTTATGTCATTGCTTGTATAATTGCATGCAGTACACAAATAAGCAAATTAATTTAGGGACTTCATTGTTGAAAGTTACATGGGAAAAAATGAAAAATACAAGCTCATGTTGATTTTGTGGTATGTAGATGGATTCTCAAGGGGATGGATATTTCACCAACCTTCTCAGTGAAGAGTCCACTTTTGAAGAACAATTCAATGAACAATTTACTGTGGATTCTTCAAATCAAGTTGGAGGATCTCAACAAGTCCCAATTGCGGAGTCTCCAGGCACGGGCAAGAAAAAAGGAAGCAACTTCTCTGTAGAGGAGGATGAACTCCTTGTATCGGCGTAGCTCAACACTAGCATTGATTCTGTGATAGGAACTGGGCAAAAAAATGTGGCACTTTGGAAGAGAATCCTATTGTACTACAACAAATACAAGACTTTTGAATCTACATGTAATCACAATTCACTAATGAATCATTGGTCCATGATTCAATGTGCCACAAATAAATTTTGTGGGTCCATAGCTCAGGTTGCTCTAAGCGGCCACGTTGAACAAGATAGGGTATTAGTTTGCTGTTTTTTTTTTTTTTTTTTGAAAGCTTTTTCATTAGTTTGCTGTTTTTTTTTTTTTATATGGTAATTAATTTGCTAATTTTATTTTTTTTCCAGATTGCTCAAGCAAAAAAGCTTTACCTTGAAGTGCATAAGTCAAATTTTCAGTTTATGCATTGTTGGGTTATACTGCGAGAAGAACCAAAATGGTTGGACGAAGGTAACAAGCGAAAGAAGAAGAAAAAGAATAACAATGCTGCATCTTCTCCATCTACACCAAGTTCTATGAACTTAGGAGAAGATGACATCACCGTTGACAATGTTGCAAACCCAGAAAGACCACCCGGTAGGAAGGCTGAAAAGGCTAGGTTGAGTAAAGGCAAAAGAAAATCTACTGAAGATAATGATATGAGTTCACCTATGCAGATTGTTATAAATAAGATTATGGAAGATAATAGGGAGCTGAACAAAAAGAAATTTGAAATATATGAAAAAACATATATTCAAGTGCAAGAAAGGATTGATATTGAGCGAGAAAAGATCCAACTGAAAAAGGAAAAAAAAGGAAAACCGAATCATAGAAATGAAGTTGAGTGAAATGAATGAAATAGAAGCTGCATATTATCATTCTCTCCAGATGGAAATTCTTGTAAAAAGAAGTGGTAACATTTAGAAGTAGGTTGATTGGTCTTTTGTTTAGGCTTTATGACTTGGACTTCGTTAGTAGCATACTATTTTAATTATTGTAATTTCTTTTGAAACTCAACTTTTTGTTAAATTGCTACTGTGTAGGCATATTGTAAGTTTATTTGGACCCAACCTTTTGTTACTGGTGTTGGAATTGATGATATTTAATGTCTATAATTTTTTGAGTGAGATATATTGTAAAATTGACTACTAGGTACCAAGTGATTGTATACAAAGGAGCCATTTTTAAAAGGAAACTCTGCCAGAATTTTATTCGCAAAATAAAAAGTACAAACATAGCTAGAAGCCAACAAAAGAAAAACCATACAATGATACTTAATGCGATAATTAAATCTAAAATTACAATCTCTTACTATATCCCATGTAGTTGCCACAAGTGCTCGACTAGGTCCGCTTAAAGTTGAGAATGAATTTCCCTATCTCTGATGTGTTGAGTTTGTCGAATAAATTCACTAAATTCAATAGTTGGCCCGGAAAATACTGATATAGAAAGGACTTTCATCAACGGTATCATAATTGTTGTCCACTTCATTGACATCTCGCTTGTCCTCAATAATCATGTTATGCAATATTATGCATGCTTGCATGATATCTTTAAGAGTATCAGTGTCCCAAAAACGTGCTGGTCCACGAACAATTGCAAATCGTGATTGAAGTACCTCAAATGCTCGTTCAACATCCTTTCTCGCTGACTCGAGCTTTAGCAAACATTTTGTTTTTATTTCCTTTTAGAGAAGGAATTGTTTTTACAAATGTTGACCACCGCGGGTATATACCATCGGCAAGATAGTATCCCATTGTATAATTGTGACCATTTATCGAATAATTAACTGGAGGAGTTCGCCCTCGAGCAAGATCACTAAATACAAAAGACCTTTCTAACACGTTGAGATCATTAAGAGATCCTGGTAAACCAAAAAATGCATGCCAGATCCAAAGATCATTGGAAGCGACAGCTTCCAAAATGATTGTTGGTTCATGGATGTGACCAGAATACATACCTTGCCATGCTACTAGACAATTCTTCCATTTCCAATGCATACAATCAATACTACCCAACACCTCAGGAAACCCACGTCTTTCACCAATTTCTAACAACCTAGCAATGTCATTTTCATTCGGTGATCTTAAATATTCATAAAAAAAAAATAGCAATTACTGCTTTAACGAACCTTTTTAGAGCTTCTATTGCAGTGGTTTCCCTGATCCTCACATAGTCATCCACTGCATCTGCTGATACTCCATAAGCAAGCATCCTCAATGCAGCTGTGATCTTCTGAAGTGAAGATAAACCAACCACTCCACAAGCATCTCTTTTTTGTACAAAGTATCGATCATAGGCTTCCACTACAGATTGAATACGGAGAAAAAGCGAACGATTCATCCGAAACCTCCTACGAAATACATTGGCGGGATATACAAGATCATCGGCGAAGTAGTCACGATAAAGTCTTTGATGGCTTTCAACTCTATCACGATCTATAACAACGTGACCTGGAACAGAACCACGACGACATGTTCTAGAGTGTCTTTCATTATTGACCCTTTCTTCTTCCATAGCAATTAATGCTAACAACTCCAATTGACGATCGGAATCATCATCATCAAGAAGCATATTCACTAAACGATTGCGAGCCATAGAGTATAAAGACGCAAGATAGTTGAGAGAAAATGTTGTTGAGATATGTAAAAGTGGGAGATGAACTGAAAGTGGTGATAAAATGGGTGAATCTGGGAGATGAAATGGTATTCATATTTATAGAGGAGATAAAATATGACCGTTGTAAATATGACTGTTTGAAATAAAAAAAATTTCAAATTTCAAAATTCAAAATTCAAAATTTTAATTTTTTAATATTTAAATTTAATTTTTTTTTTTTTTTTGAAAAAATTACCATTGCAAATATAATCGTTAAAAATATGACCGTTAGAAAGAATAACAACTTTTACAATTCAAATTTTGAAAGTTGAAAGTTGGTTGGTGTAGCTCAAATTTAGCTAGCATGGTTAGAGTGCAACCCAAAATAGCTAGCTAGCTATTTTACAAAATGCCCTTTTGCTAGCTAAAATAGCTTAAATTTAGCTAGTGTGGTTGGAGAGGCTCTAAGGCCAAATTCGTGCAATCCAAATTTCTTGTTCAGTAATTAAACTAATTATGCAGCCAATTTTCAAATTATTTCTCCAAATTCTCAACCCAATCAATAATTGAATTCCCACGCATTCTTTAACCAAATCACACCGTATGCAGGTGACCTAAATTTATGAACATATTTTTTTCTCACTAGGAAGGGGCAACATTGTCTGGTGCAATAGTAAAAGTCTTACCGAGCGCTAAGGCGCACTTCAAGTCTTGAGAGCGGCCACTTTGTATTAAAAATATAAAGGTTAGGACCGTATCTAACTCACCGCTCTGCGAGAACCTCGCTTAGTGGAACCAACACTGGGTAATGTCACTTTTTTTTTCTTTTTTTTTCACTAAAATTTGAACCCAATTCAATTATCCTGCCTATTCAAAATCTGAATTCAGCCAAGCAATCATGACCGTATCTAACTCACCCCTCCCCGAGAACCTCGCTTAGTGGAACCAACACTGGCTAATGACACTTTTTTTTTTCTTTTCACTAAAATTTGAATCCAATCCAATTATCCTGCCTATTCAAAATCTGAATTCAGCCAAGTAATCATGACTAATCACTTATATGTGGAGAGAGAAAATTATTCCAACCCCACCCCCCCCCAACAAAAAAAAAAAGAAAAAGAAGTTTAATAATAATAAAAGGGTCTTAGATGAATCTATTCAACGAACCACCACCGGAACTTTCAAATGCAGAGACTCCAAAATTTCACAATTGAATACCACACTGTACACATCTAATCATTTTCACATCAATTACAAAAAAAAAAAAAATCAACCTAGAACTAGGTCAAAACCAACAGAGATCTGACAAGCGAATGCAGATCAAACAGTTTAACATGTACACTTACAATATATATAAATAGATGTCCGTGTGTATGTGAGTACTGACCTTTTGGAAATCCTCGGGAGCGACGCCGGGAAGATAGAAGCAAAGTCCGCCATGGATGAATAGCAGAGAAATCAAAGGGATCAATACATGGAGTGTCTGAGATCGCCGAGATCCCATGGCGTTCTAGAGAGAGAGAGAGAGAGAGAAAGAGGGACTGCAGATCTAAAGAAGGTCCTCTTTCTGGTGGATTGTTGTCTGACGCAAGTTATAGGGAGACAAGAACGAGAAGTGAAGCTGCATCAGACCGGCATAGTGGACCTAGTGGTACATTTTTTCCAATTAAAAAAAAAATTATTGAAAAAAAAAAAATATATATATATATATATATATATATATATATATTCAAATTGTTCCAAGACCACGGAAGAAACGTGGTCTAAGCCAGTCAGAGAACACCGACTCCTACGCTTCCTAAGTGTGAAAAAGAAGAAAAGTGAAAAGGTTTTACTTACCCAAAAGAAAAAAAAAAAAAAAAAAAAAAAAAAAAGAAGGATTTTTAATTTTTTTAAATGGTAAGATAAATTATACTGCAATTCCATTCTGGTCTTAGATCCTCGGTGGAAATTTCATTCCGTTTTTTTTAAAGCCACTAGTTGGTGCACACGTGCATTGCACGTAGTTTTTTGTATTTTTTTTATTTTGAGAAAAAGTTATCACATTTTGTAAAAAAACACTCACCAAACAAGGTAGAAGACACTGTTAATGGAAAAAGAAGAATTCAGAATCCCACTATTAATGGAGAAATTAGAATTCAAAATTATGTAGATGATATATATTAAGATTTAAGATTTTATATGTATTTGATTTTTTATTTATGTGGTTTTGCGAATTAAAGTATAATTTGAATTCCTATTTATATTTATGTGTTTTATATTCTTATTTCCTATTCTAATCAATGTACCGTATATAATGATATAATATAGTATACTTTGAATTTCTATTTATATTTATGTGTTTTATATTTTATATTTTTATTTCCTCTTCCAATTATTATACTGTGTATGAGAGTAGTGATGTATTTAAAATATAAAATAAAAATATATTGGTCAATCAAAAGCTTTTTTGACATTCAACCTTTTATAGGTAATATAGATGTGTACTCTTATACTGTATCAAAAAAAAAAAAAAAAAAAAAAAGAAGGTCCATTAAGAAAAAGGTCAAAAAAGAGGTTTTGGGAGTGGTTATCCTCCCTAAGATGGGTGATCGGGTATTTCCTTTTTCAAAACTAATTGGTTTCTTGAAAAATCGGTTGGTATAAGGGAGTAGGTCCTAGCCCTAGTATTGGCACCTCGTTCAGGTTCATTGTTTGGCAGGACGTGTATCATCTAAAAATCAAGTTCTTTAGGCACTATTATATACTCCATATTTTGTATATCTTCTGCATATTATTAATTAATATTGTTTTAGTGAGAGGAGAGGAAAAAAATAATAATAATAAAAAACCAACAAGATAAAGTGGTTCTTTAGGCATTATATGAATATTAAAAATAAAAAAAAAATGGTAGTTACCAACTTAATTGGAAAATGAAGATGGTGGCTGTGGTATTGGATCATCATTTTTTTATGCTAGTACTCCGCATAACTTGGAGCAGGAGAGCAATGACGAACTACCCCAAAATTGTGTCACAACGAGCAAGTGTCAAGCAGTCTTGGGTCTCAAGACTAAGTTGGATCATGGCCGCCGGCAAGAAGAAAATGGTTTTGTTTCTATGGGAAGTGGTAGAAAGTGCTCTGGTCATTTGTTACGCGTGTTTGACCAGAAATCACTTCTAAAGGATAAGAACACGTGTGTGTGTATATAGTGCTCTAGTCAATTGTTACGCGTGTTTGACCAGAAATCACTTCGACCAGAAATCACTTCTAAAGAACACGTGTGTGTGTATATAGTGCTCTAGTCAATTGTTACGCGTGTTTGACCAGAAACCACTTCTAAAGGATAAGAATACGCGCGTGTGTATATATATATATATATATACGATGATGATCAGGTAAGCACGTGTGTATATATATATATATATACGATGATGATCAGGTAAGCACGTGCTGATATAATTTATATCAAAACCTGCATTGAGAGTTGTACCTTGTGCATTAGTGAGATATGAGATACATTGAATCAATGCAAGAGGTACAACCCCCAATGCATAGTGCTGATGTAACTTACATCAGCACGTGCTGATGGGATCACCTCTGTATATATATATATATATATATATATATATAGGATGATGATGAGGTAAACACGTGCTGACGTAACTTACGTCAACATTCGCATTGGGAGTTCTACTTTGTGCATTAATGGATTATAAAGTTCATTGGTCCAATGCAAGGGGTACAACCCCCAATGCCTAGTGTTGATATAACTTATATCAACACGTACTGACCTGATCGGGACTGTATATATATATATATCTATACTACCTATAAAAAGATGAATGTGAGAAAAACTTTTGATTGACTAATATACCCTTATTTTAACTTTTAAATACATAACTACCCATTTGCATATATAGGAAATATAGTAATATAAAACACATACTTTAATAAAAATTTTAAGGAAACTATAATTCTTATAATAATTAAATAAAACCAAACCCAAATAAGAATTTCATATATAGGAAATATAGTAATATAAAACACATACCTTAATAAGAATTTTAAGGAAACTATAATTTTTATAATAATTAAATAAAACCAAACTCAATTATTATTTAAAATGTTTACGTGCAACGCACGTGTGCTATAGCTAGTATATATATATATATATATATTAGTTGATGTACACGTGCATTGCACGTGACAATATTTGCATTGTAAAAAATAATTTTTAAATCAAATTTAAATTTCTATACTCACTCATTGTTCATCTCCTAGTACAACACTAATTCATATAACTATCAAACTTTTTACAATCATGTAACAATTTTCTTCTAAATAGAATTCCCCAAATTTTAGTTTCCACGCATTGTCTTTTATCCTTCTCCCACTATAACTCAAATTTGTAAATTGTGATTCTTTTCACTTACGTAACAAATTTTTTTTCTTTTCCTATTTGGGTAGAATAATATTTATTTTAATTTTGCTTATTTCTCATTCCAATAAGATCGAGATGCAATATTGAAACTAACATCCAGATGGACTTAAGCTAAAAAAAGAAAAGAAAAAAAGGAGATTTGAAAGACGGTTATACAACTATAAGGAGATTCATAAACTTGCTTAACGTTACATGTGCCTATATATATTATAAGATATAACACAAAGCCTTGAGGAACCTTTGTTAAGATAATAAACTTTTCTAAGAAAAAAACCAGCCATCAAATTAAAATTTGTGTGCACCTTTGATCATCCAATTTTAAGCACGCCCATGATCACTAAATTAAGAGAATGATAAAAATCAAGATGCACTTACAATTCATTTATCGAAAAGATAAAAAAACCACTATACAACTGGTATGCTATAATAGATTTCAAGAAACAAAATTACTGACTATAATTGATCCTATAAATGATATATATAAAAAAATAGTGAAATTTATAGGGAACAATAATTTATAACTATGACAATGATAATTTCTTACGAACATATTGAGCATATCAAAATATTATATAAAATATAAAAATTGTAACGTACAAAAAATAAAGCAAATTAATCTCTTATGAAAGGAGTTTTAATCTCCAAGATTATATTACAAACATATTGAGCATATCAAAATGAAGAATCTAGAAAAGAAAAAAAATTGGTACCTTTTTATGATGGGTTTTTGAGTCTGTAAAGAGAGAAAAAGAGAAAGATTAAATACTCAATTTATAAGAGAGAAGAGAAAAGAATTAATGTCAAGCCAATGCACTTATACGAATTATAGTTTCCTTAGAATTCTTATTAAGGTATGTGTTTTATATTGCTATATTTCCTCTATATATATATGCAGAAGGGTAGTTATATAGTTTCCTTAGATTATTAAGGTATGTGTTTGGTAGTTGTATAGTTTCTTTAGAATTCTTATTAAGGTATGTGTTTTATATTGCTATATTTCCTATATAAACAAAATGGTAGTTGTGTATTTAAAAATTAAAATAAGAGTATATTAGTCAATCAAAAGTTTTTCTCACATTCATCTTTTTATAGGTAGTATAGATTAGATTAAGAAATACATGAATTAACAATTTAAGTGATCTTGATCGGACCACTTGAGATAGAAGTCTGAACAAAATTCTTATTCAAGATCCTGGACTCGAAAATGATTGATTATATTGAGATTCCTTATATTTATTTAATAAATGTCCCAAGAGAAAAAAAATTAAAAGATAAATACAGTCAGCCTCTCTTTTATATGAAAGGATTGCTTATTTGTTGGGACAAGATTGAAACATGGAAATTTGTAGGCTTTGAATTAGTAAAAGTGATTTTAAATTAGGATCTGTGGACATAAAATTTGACACGAGTTTTTATAACTCCATCTATGAAGTATGTTTTGAGAAATCTACCATTGGATTAGATAGTTTCCCTATGTAAACCATGCATGCCAAAAATCAAGTTGATTCGAGATTAAGAACCATTTTAGCCATAAGTGTAAGATTTTTGTTAATAAGAAATACAAGTTTTTGGATCGAACGGAAAACAATATCGGATCATTGGATCAGGAAACACATGAATTAATGATTACTCCATACCACTTCCCCATCGAGGGAATTCCACCCAGGTCTTTTTTTAAAAGTCATTGGATCAGGAAACACATGAATTAATGATTTAAGTAATCTCGATCTGACTACTTGAATAGAAACTCGAATGGAATTCCCGCTCGAGATCCCAAATTGGAAGATTATTGATTATATTAAGGCTCCTTATATTTTTTTTAATATATGTTTTGAGCAGGACAAAAAATAAAAAAGATAAATACAATTAGCCCCCTCTTTTATATAGCTTCATATGTCGCATTGTATCTATTGGGATGAGATTGAAAAATGGAAATTTATAAGGTAAAAGTAATTTCAAACAAGGTTTATTCATATTCAAAAACAGCCTTAAGTAGACAAAGGAGTCACGCCAATAATAGAAGATGAAAGCTGGAATTTAGAAGACTAAAACTTCCTTTTAGGTGGAGGCCGGATTTTCAATCAAGATCTTGGAAGATTGTTCTTTGCTTCTTCTTCCCTTGAGGTTTAGGATTGTCAAAATTGAATATGTGGAATCCCTATAAAGGCTTCTAACACCTCTGAAAACATCAAGAACTAGTATTAAAATATTTTATTTGCATATATTTGAATTTATTATGATCTCATTACATTCCTAGAAGTCCAACGAAACTTTGTAGACCCTATGGAACTCTCTAATCTCAATTAGAGTCACTATGAACTTGTTATAGCCTCACACGGCTTTCTAAATTCTATTATAATCTCACTACATTCCTAGAAATCCCATGAAATTTTATGAATGAAACTCTTTAAACTCAATTATAGTCACTATGTATGAACTCGTTGTAGCCTCACATGACTTCTCATTTTAAGACATTAGACACCCTTCTAATTACACATATGCTACTAATACTTCACATGATATACGAAGTAACAAAAACCGTATATAGAGTGGTATACTTATCATTTTCATTTTCCATAATAAACCCTAAATGGCATTGATGAACTGATAATTCAAACATGCCCCATAAAGCCTACCCAGCTTTTATGCCATATTTCCATGCTTTAAGATGGGAAAGTCACCAAAAAAAAGATGGGATAAATGAGCCCAATCGAGCCAAGCTTTGGAGTGTTTAAACTTAGCTCATTCAAAGCTTGTTCGTTTACTATCGAACTGAGCTTTTAACGAGCCTAAAGTATTATGTTCAAGCTTGGTTTGTTTACTATCAAGCCGAGCTTTTAACAAGTCGAGCTTTTAATGAGCTTAAATTATTGTGATTGAACTCAATTTGGGAGGAAGTATAGAAGCTCGTGCTCAAGCTTAAACTTTGGGCTTGAGTTCGTTAAAGTGGTTTTGCATCTATAATTTGTAACATTTAAGTCTAAAGAAAAATATTTATGAACTAATAACCCCTACCTTAATTTTACTTGTTATTGTATTTAATGATAGCCAAACTGTTTTACTAAACAAGCCCACTAAAGAACTCATTAACAAGCTCCTAACAAGTTTTTTATCAAGTTCTTAACAAGCTTGTTTACGAGCCTAAACAAGCCGAGTTTTAGTTTGCTTAAGCTTGGCTTGTTTACTAAACAAGTCTAAACTTTAAGCTTGAATTTGACTTGTTTATTAATCAACCGAATTCAGGCCAAGCCCAAATCAAGCTTTCTCACGACCCTTAATGAAGTGGCTCAACTCATTTGCTTACCATGGACTATATTCAGCCTGAATTTACATGGCCCACTTTTAGTAGAACTGGCATGTGATTGGCCCATTCTGGTTTTCTAATCATTTTAAGGTTACATCAACTTTTATGTATTAAAATAGGGTAGGGCTATTTCCACACCCTTTTTTGTTTATTTTCACATCATTAGTTTCAAACATAATTTCTTACTTTGACTCATAGAAGGGTGTTTATTTAGCATAAAAGGATGTGGAAATTGTCCTACCCTTAAAAAAATATGCATGAACCATATTTTTCCAATAATCTTATAAAGAAATAGTTTTTCTTTATCTTTTAGAAGGTAATATGAATTTTTTATTTGGAACAAAAGGAAAGGTAGTAATAATTAATACTAACATGGATGGTTAGGATTTAATACAGCATTGCTTTATGTCACGGTCGTTGGTCCATTGATTTTTCTTGCATTTGCTTGCAACTTCTTGTTTTAATAATCCCTCTCTTCGATGAATCAAGATCTTTCCTAGATCTCAATCGAGGGGCATCATGAGAAATTGGTGAAGTCCACACTGATGACGTGCATAACAAATTTTTCCTTTTTTTTTTTTTTTTTAGGTCGAAAACACCTCTAATAATTATCCCAAATTAAAAGGAAAAAAAAAAAAAAAAAAAACCCATCTCTAATTGCCCACAAATTCAACACAAATAGTGGAGTGGCGGAGTGGCAGACAAAACGAAAGAACCCCTTTACCCAAGCTCCAATAGATGTGCGGATAATGTGAGTTAATCACATTTAGTAACCCCAATAATTAAAAGAAAAAAAGGAAAAAAGAGTCATTTTTTTCTTCTCTTTCCAAGCTCAGGCAATGAAATATACGCTTCCCCTATCCCTTCGCAATGTTTAACCCTTCATGCTTAATAAATAATAAGGGTCAGTTTGGTTGTCCAATTCGAAATTAAATAATTTAAGAAAGTTTATATAATATTGAAGCCACACTCCTTCATATTGAATCAACAAATTAAAAAAAAATGATAGTTATCATCACAAATAAGAGTAGCAATTCAAAATAGTGGTATTTCATTAATTCCTTAAATTGACCCTATAACATCAACTATGATAATAACTACAACATTTTAAAATATTCTAATTCAATGTAATAGATTTATGCCTTTAACTTTATGTAAAATTTATTGAATCATTTAATTTTGAATTGAACAACCAAACAGGCTATAAGTGTTTAACATGATCATTAGTCTTGTAATCTTATAAGGAAAGGTTTGAAGTTCAAAACTTAGGCCCATTTAAAGTATTTTTCTTAAAATAGGTTGGGTCGGGATTGGGTGGGGGTGCAGTGTCGGTACCCAAAAAAATAAAAAAAATATTGATGTCTAATATATTTGTTTCAAAATAAAATTGTTAGTCGGATTTATCCGGAAAAACACATTGCGCTGCAAAAGTTGGTGATAAAGTGTATAAGAATCAACACCAACTGCATAGTTGCTTTCATGAAAATGGCAACACAAAAAATATTTTGGTGGGGGATACCATGCCTCTGCTGTTGGTCCACATTTTTGTTGGGACATCCTTGTTTCTATGATTGTCGATAAATTCACAAGCCAAATTGAAAAAACATGAAATTCACGACTCACCATTCCAATGCCCTATGTCATAAAGGCATAAAGTAGTAACAACAAAGAATTTTAATTTTCAAGGCCCATGAAGTGAAAAGAGGACTGCTTTTCTTTTCTTTTCTTTTTTTAATTTTTTTGGGGACTGGGTGAAAAGAGGTGCAGTCAACATCTTGAACAACTTGCCAAACAAAAGTGAATTGCAACCAAGACTACCTGTGAGGAGAAACCAACCCAAAATGGCAGGCCCTGTGTGCACTCTCATGGTAAGTGTAGTACACATGCCAGTAAGGTCCAGCCCAAGACTACATGTGAGGCTTGCTCAAAAAGTCAAAACTAAGGATCAATACATTAATTAAATGATGAAAACTAGTTATAAAGTCTTGGGCAATGTGGTTTAATAGTCAATGTTTGAGAATTAACTATTTGCAGTTTCTGTCGAGTAGATTTGGATTATGGATTATTTATTTATTTTTTTTTCATTTTTTTTGGCTATCTAAGGTGTTCGAATATTTGGCAACTAATCCTTAGTCTCAAGTAAGGCCACCGTTCACTTAAATACATAATCAATCGAGAAAACCCAGATAGATGACAAATGACTCACCCCTTAAAAATATCGGAGATTGAAACGAGTACCTACTAATTGACATAAATATCATAACTAACTAAACTATCCCTTCAGGTTTACCTACCAACTACTCATATTAAAAACTGAAAAATATATCATGCTGGAGGTGGGCATACATATGGAGTAGTATTATGTTTTGGAGCCTAACCTACTAGCAAAGTACAAGTTGGGGCGCCTACATTATGTTTAATTTAATTGCTAAAATGATGACTTAAACAATTGGGCCAACGGAAGCCCTAATACCAATTCTAGCTCTGGAAAGTGCACTTACTCCCAGATTTGATAAAGAAATAATTAAGAAAAATAAATTCAACGCACACAAGTGACGATATTCAACGTAGTTCGGCAGCAAAAACCTGTTTATGTCCACATATGTGATAGAGACAGTGGCAGATCCAGGAATTGATCGTAGGAGAGGCGACTTTGTTTGGATATAACTATTTAATTTTTTTTTTATTTCTAACCCTATAAATTAAATAATCATTTGAAGTAGCCTTATTTATATAATAAAATTAACAAGAACAAAGAAAATCGTTTAAACTTAATAATTAACACAAAAACTTAAATATTCATTAATAATAAATATATATATATATATATATATAATTTGATGAAATAATGTATGTATTAAACCAAAAAGGGGCATAACCCAAGGACAGGAGACATAACTTGTGTAAAACATGGGTAAAAGCTTTTTATATAAAAGGGAAAAAAAGGAAAGAGAGAAGAGTAGGGGGGTCAATTGATGAAATAATGTATGTATTAAACCAAAAATGGGCATAACCCAAGGATAGGAGACATAACTTGTATAAAACATGGGTAAAAGCTATTTATATAAAAAAGGGGAAAAAAGGGAAAGAGAGAAGAGTAGGGGGGTCAATTATAAATAAGAGGGGTCAAAAATATATTTTAAAGAGGGCATATTTAAAAATATAAGCAAATATGTATACTCAAAAAAAAAATTCCCAATGAGTAAAGGGATTCAATTTTCCCCCCGGGACCCCTTCCCTCCGCCCTTGGGTAGAGATTATTCATTATACAGAGTATATCATAAAATTATGAAGACGGAGAATACATGATATTGAACCCAAGCATTGAGAGTTATATTCTGTGCATCGGTGAGTTACGAGATATATGAGGTTAATGCACTGTTTACAATTCTCAATACATGGTGTTGATATAACTTATATAAATATATTCTTACTTGATCGGGACTATTAATACCATATCAAGTGGGATTGGAGCCTGGAGGCCACCTCGGCTAGTGCAAAACTCCACTTTAGGGGGCCGTTTGGCAAACATGAAAACTTAGCCAGCTGAAGATAAGTTTGGCTAGTTTTGTTTTCACATTGTTTGGTAACTCTCATTTTCCTGTTAACCAGTTTAGTTTTGTTATAAAAATAAGGCATAAATACAGTTTTTTTTTCAAACCAACTGTGAGTTGGTTTACTTAAAAACCAAATAACAATTTTAGACTAAGCTCAGTCTGATCCAATTTTTGAAGTTCCCAAACAGACCCTAGGCCAACAATCTAATCCCAACCTCAATCAAAAGCCCAAACTGTCATCACCTGCATGCACCAAAATTTTGGGGCAGGATGAGTTCAGTTCAGGCCAACGTAGCCCAATTCACACTTCTTTTCACTTGGCCTGATCTTATTCAATACGTGAATGAAGCCAACCACATGACCACACCATGAGGTGCCAATATGCTGTCATATGGTTGGGTCACTCCCAAGTAACAACTAGGCATCAATTTCCCATTTACGAGAGAGAGAGAGAGAGAGAGAGAGAGAGAGAGAGAGAGAGAGAGATTTGGGGCAAACGTTGGTATGTGGGTAAGGATTAGTTAGTACAATCATGTTGAACTTTAAGAACAAAAAACCTGGAGAGAATCTGTATTTGTAGCCCACAGACCACCGGTCACTAAAAAAGTTGGAAACTTGTATTTAAAAATGGACAAGAGGTTGGGATAAAAGGGAGCTCCATGGTCCCCCTATTGCAGAGGAAAAGCCCAATCAACACCCCCACCAGTCACCACCATTAGAAACGGGCCCCAATATTTCTCCATCATTGTTTATATATGATGGCTTATGCCCACGCCTAATTTTCAACAATTATTGCTTCCTTAGAAGCCACACATGGAGATCATTTGACTAAGATGTGTGCCCCCCCTTTTATGGGATCAACTTGTGTGTGAAACAAGCACACAAGTCGAATCGCACCGATCATGACTGCCTCTTGATTTCGATAGCATTTGATCGATCCTACGGATCTTAAAGTGCAATTTAGGGATGAATTCAACGGTGGAGATCTTCTCATTACACATACTCGTGTTACCCACCCATCGTACGTAAAATTCGTAGAGAGATGTGGTCAATATGATCCTTATCATGTGCGCCTCATGATTCTGATGATGCTCCATCGAATCAACGGACTTCATTTATTTTGGGATTTAATTATCATTATGTATTGTTGGGATGAATCCAATTGCACCAACTCATGCCCATATTCTATAAAGATTGCTAAAACAATGATCTAATTCTTAAAATAAAAATCATTAATTGTAATAACAATAAAGGTAATTTTTACTCATAGTCCTTCCATTTGTTCGGTAGTGCCTATAAATGGTTATAACTGAAAATATAGTTGATGAAGCTTTTTAAAATAAATATCATGAATAGTTATAATGGTCCGGTTTTAATATCAATGAATTAGAACATATAAGTAACTGTCCAAAAAAATAAAATATGCAATAGGAAAAGAAAAAAAATATAGTAAAAACTTTTCCAATACCAAAAATAACCTCTTCTTTTTTTGGGTTTGGAAAAAAGCATTTCAAATTTTACTAATAATAAATCGTTTTCTTTTAATATTTTATTTTAGCAATTAGAATAAATCTATATCTATACTATTCTATAATAGAGAGTGTGCCTCGTGGCATGTATTTCAAGCCTTTCCTTCAGATATTCATAACATATTACGTGGCACATCTCTTAAGTCATTAAACCAGCTTCACCCAATAGTTAAGGGACAAAATAATTATAGCAATTTGACTCTAAAATCTTAAAGGGAAAAAAAAATTAACGTAAAAAAATAACCAATAGACTCTCATAATTTTTTTCACTCGTTCATTATATATGGCAAATCGCAAAAATCCTTGCATGTAATTTGACTAGAATAACAATATATTAGTCCATGCATCTTGTGGGTTACCGCTTGTATTAATATATAATACTTCATCCGTTCCTAATTGATTGTCTTCTTTGAAAAAACACGTTTGTTTGGGATATTTATGAAAGGCAAATGAAACCGCGACACGTATATATTCTCGGTAATGTGTTCGGGTTACCCTATTCCCTTGGTTACTTGTAACCACCCTCGGGCAAGCACGTCCTCGGAGCATCTGAACCCTCGGGCCTACCTGCCTTCGGGGCAAATGGGCCCTCGGGCCTTTGGTGTCCTCGGTTCGTGTCACCTTCGGGCAGGCGCGCTCTCGATCAAATGAACTCCTTCGGGCCACACGAGCACATGTCCCTCACGTGCGCCGAATTTGTCTTACCTCCCAAATCCGACAGAGGAAATCAGGCCGGGAGCAGAGCACGCTCCTGGAAACCGATTCAGGGGTACGACTGTCAACGGTCAGGCCTGTAACCTCGAAAGATCCACGATCTGGTCTGGAGCCCCTATCTAACTATGGTTAGCTCGGAACCCTAAATTGACCGCGGTCAGGTCAGGGGATTGGTCCAATCTGAAACCTAGCACTTGCCTATAAAAGGAACACTATTCATGCCAAAGAAGGTAAGTCCCCTAGACACAAAAACCTAGAAATTCTCTTTGCTCTCTCTCTCTCTCTCTCCCTCTTTCTGAGACTGACTTGAGCGTCGGAGGGTTTTAGACCGGGAAACCCCCGGTCTCCCTTGACGATCCTCTTTGTTTTCAGGTCCCTGTTCTACGCAACATCTAGCTCTTCTGTTCTCCGAGCTACCTAGCACTACTGTTCATCAAAAAGGCCCAACATTCCCGCACGACCAGGAGCCATCTCAGCCCTCACAACTCAATCGGGCCGTAGTCACGTGGCGTTCCGAATCTCCGGACCACTCTTTTAAAGCGCTCCGCCGACTGTCCGGACATTTCCCCGTATAGTTTGGCACCGTCTGTGGGAAACTACGAGCAAGAGGCCTTTGTGCTCGCTTTCGCTTGAGCTTGTGTTCCCTTTCTTACAAATGGCGGGGCGAACTAGGTCCTGGACAACGTATGCTGGGCCAGAAATGAATGGAGCAAGTGTGGTGCTCCCACCACCACCAACTGGGCCTCCCCCGGCGAGCGCTACCTTCATCGGGGAGACCAGTAGGCCGGTGGAGCAAACCCAGATGCAAGAAGTCTAGGCCGCGTATAAGTGGGCGGTCACGGAGCACTCTAACCCGGAAGTGGTTACCGCCGTGGTTGCAATGCTCCAAGCGCGACTAGACGAGGTGAATCGCGAGAAACTCACCTTAGAGCAAGAGTATCTCAATCTAAAAGAGCGCAGCCGCCATCAAACCTCCCCCCACCACGGCCAAATGTCAGCAGAGGACGGTGGCGACAAGCGAAGCTACACCTCTTACCTCGCCGAATCCCGGCCACGACGGCATAGGATACATGTCCAAGAGAGGCGGTTTGAAAGAGGTGAGGATCAAAGCTACAGGAAGTTGAAGAGTAAGGTTGAGCGCCAAAGAGCTGATAGGGGGCGAGCGCATGACTCTTTCTCAAAGGTCATCACTGAATCGAGTTCTAGTCGAGTTAGGCGAACCCCCCGGGAAGATAACCAAGGTCGGAGAGGGAGCGAGAGGCGCTCCGAGATGTCAGTCCTAAAGGCCAACCGAAGAGATAGAGAGCGTTACGAGGCAGTCGAGGACTCGGCAGAGCCAAGTCGATATGGGAGAAGCTCCCGAGAGGAGAGGAGAAGGAGGGTAGGAGATTTAACCTCGGGCGAATTCGCAAGGAAGATCCGAGAGGAGATCAAGATAATGAAGGAGCCGGTGCGGTCGACGCCGAATTATTTGCGAGTGGGAAAGTCTCCCTTCGCGAGCTGGATCCAAACCACACTAACCCTAAAGAATTATAGTGCAGTCACTTTCACTCCTTACTCCCCGGTAACGGATCCCGACTACCATTTGACGTATTATGTCCAAAAGATGTCCCTCTATATTGACAATGAAGGCTTTATGTGTAAGATCTTCCCGATGAGCCTTGGGGAGATTGCCCTGAGGTGGTAGGCAAAGATTCCAGAAAAATCGATCCGAAGATGGGATGACCTGGTCAAGCTCTTTCGGGATCGATTTATAACAAGCAAGAAGTACGCCAAGACCATGCAAAACTTGTACGAGATGAGGCAAGGGATGGAGGAGCCCTTGCGAGACTATTCCCAGAGATTCTAG
This sequence comes from Liquidambar formosana, assembly GCA_039720395.1. Taxonomy (NCBI): domain Eukaryota; kingdom Viridiplantae; phylum Streptophyta; class Magnoliopsida; order Saxifragales; family Altingiaceae; genus Liquidambar; species Liquidambar formosana. The sequence goes on along the minus strand of JBBPBK010000123.1, from coordinate 31,575 downwards.
GAGCTTTACACCGAGATCGAGGAACCAGATGAGTGAAGCGCTCTCGACATCTTCAAGCGAGGACTGATTAGATCCTCTCGGCTGTTCGAGCAGCTCACCCTCGACCCGCTGTCCAGCATCGGGAAGCTGCTTGATCGAGTACAGAGGTACATACGACTCGATGATGCTTTTCGGATGGCCAAGCAAGCCGAACAGGCGGATAAGAAGAAAGATAAGAATCCCCGAGCGCACGAGCAAGAGATGACCGAGCAAAAAACGAACCAACAAAAGACAAGGCACCAACGAATCCAAATCAAGCAGTCCTCACTGTCTTCACTATGCCAATCTACAGACTTTTGCGAATCGTTGAAAATAAAGACTTCTTCGAAAAACCGAGGCCGATGGGCCGAGACCCCGAAAGGAGGAACAAAAAATGGTTTTGCGAATGCCATAAAGATTACGGCCATAAGACTGAAGGCTGCAAAACCCTAAAACATAACCTGGAGACCTGGGCAAAAGCAGGACACCTAAGTGAGTTTATAGCTAAGAACGACGATCGGAAGAAGCCCGAGGACAAAAATATCGAAAAACCGAGAATTGAGGCCGAGGGATATACCGTCTTGGGAGCCATCGATGTAATTAGCGGAGCATATGACAGGGCTTCGGTCTCTTTAAACGCCCTTCAGGCGCAATATCAGAAAGCCGCCCACCTTTGGGAGGTGTTCGAGGTAAAATAAAGACAATGCTCGTGGCTGAAAGAGGGAAGGACGATTTGAGCTCCGCCATATTCTTCGGGAGAGATTATCCGACCGCGGAAACGCACCATCCCCACAATGATGCCCTGATAGTCCGAATGATGATCGCAAACTATGACGTGGGGAAGGTCTATGTTGATAACGGAGCCTCGGTAAATGTCATGTTCAAAAAACTCTTCGACCAGTTAGGGTTGAAAAAAGACGATCTCTCCCCGAGTAATTTGAGTCTGAAAGCATTTAACGGGAATCTTTCTTACCCCCTCGGGCAGGTCGCCTTAGCCGTCCGAACCGACCCAGTCCAGACCATTTAGCACTTTGTCGTTCTAGAAGAACGATCAGCATACAACGTGATAATGGGAAGGCCTTGGCTCCACGCCATCAAAGCGGTTCCTTCCACTTACCACCAGTCCGTCCGCTTCCCGAGACCTGAAGGCATAATGGAACTCCGCGGAAACCAAGCTGTAGCTCGAGAATGTTTTATGTATGAACTTACAGGTCACACTCCGTCATCGGCGGCTAAGAAGAAGGAAAAGAGTAACGTTCGGACCGAGATGATGGAAGACTGCTCCATCGAGCCGAAAAAATCTAAAAGGGACATCGACCCATTATAGCAATTAAAGCACGGTCGGCTCAGGGTTGAAGATACTCTACTCGAGCCTGACGACCGAATGGGTGAAGAACTCTGCAAGATGATCATTGATGAGGAATGCCTCGAACGATACTTTCTTCTCGGGAGTTCTCTCTCAGATGAGGAAGCATCGGAATTATTCCAGTTCTTGAAGAAAAACGCTGATGTGTTTGCTTGGTCGCCACATGAGATGCCAGGGATCGATCCGAACATAGTCCAACACAAGCTTAGAGTGAACCCGAGCTCCAAGCCTGTCACACAGAAGCAAAGGAGGTTGTCCGATGACCGAGCTCGGGCTATAAACGAGGAGGTAAAGAAACTTTCGAAAGCCGGATTCATACGGGAAGTAATGTACCCGATATGGCTCGCCAACCCAATATGTGTCAGGAAGAAAAGTGGCGAATGGAGAATATGTGTTGATTTCACTGACCTAAACAAAGCCTGCCCGAAGGATAGTTTCCCACTACCAAAGATTGACCAAGTCATAGACTCAATTGCCGGGTACGCTCGATTGAGCATCTTCGACGCCTTTTCTGGATACCATCAGGTGCCGATGGCGGAAGAGGATCAAGAGAAAATAGCATTTATCACCTCGACCGGCACCTATTGCTATAAAGTGATGCCTTTCGGTCTCAAAAACGCCGAGGCAACATATCAACGACTTGTCTCTCGCATGTTCGAGGGACTAATTAGGAAGAATTTGGAAGCCTACGTCGACGACACCATCGTAAAAAGCTCGGCTGAGTGCGACCACATAGCTGACCTTCCCGAGGCTTTTGAAAGACTGCGACAATTCGGGATGAAACTCAATGCTAAGAAAATCTCTTTCGGGGTGCGATCAGGAAAGTTCCTCGGACACCTAGTTACTCGACGAGGGATTGAAGCAAACCCCACAAAGATAGAGGCATTACAATCACTGAAGGAACCAAGCACATACCGAGAGGTTCAGCGGCTGAACGGAATGATCGCAGCACTCGGGCGCTTTATCTCACGATCCTCGGATAAGTGTCAACCCTTCTTCCAGGCTCTAAAGAAGAAGAAAACAAAGTACATTTGGACGGAGGAATGCCAAGTCGCCTTGAAGAGCTTAATAAGACATTTGGAAAGCCCTCCTATCTTGTCGAAACCAAGACATGGAGAACCATTGTTCTTATACCTAGAAGTTTCCCAGCACGCGGTTAGCGCCATCGCAATCTGAGAAGATGGAAAAGAACAAAGACCAGTGTATTACGTAAGCAAGACCTTACTTGATGCCGAACACGGTACTTGCCTCTCGAGAAGATTGCCCTAGCACTCCGAACAACTTCGAGAAAGCTCCGGCACTATTTCCAAGCACACACCATCATTGTCCTGACAAACCAACCCCTAAAAGATGTATTTCGGAAGCCTGACCTTTCCGGAAGAATCTCTAAATGGGGGATCGAGCTAGCGGCATTTGATATACAGTTCAGACCGAGGACGGCAATAAAAGGGCAAATCTTAGCCGATTTCGTTGCTGAGTTTACCGATCGTAACAGCGAGCAAGATGAGTCAAACCAAAGTTCGCCCGAACATTCGGATACCTCTTCTTCGGCCGAACTCGGGGGCGAGGATAGTAGGAGATGGGAGCTGTATGTCGACGGGGCCTCGAACAATCGAGGGGCAGGAATCGGAATTGTCCTCCGATCCCCGACAGGTGAAGTTCTAGAAAACGCCATCAGATTGCAATTCTCCACCTCAAACAACGAGGCCGAGTACGAGGCCACTCTAGCAGGACTGAGGCTTGCCCTAGCATTATCGGCAACCAAGTTAAATCTTTTTAGTGATTCTCAATTGGTGGTTCGGCAGCTGAACGGTGAGTACGAGGCCCGGGACGAAAGGATGAAAGCTTACCTCGAGCTCACCAAGGAGCTTATCTCGAATTTCAAAAGCGTTTGCATCCAACAACTTGTCCGGGAATGGAACAAGCAAGCAGACGTGCTAGCATCTCTCGCGTCGGCACTGGAAACAGAATCCCGAAGAACAATTAATATCGAAACTATCCATGCCCCAAGCATAGAATCGAGCCTGGAAGTCAATGAAATTGTCAAACTTGGTCCAAGCTGGATGGATGAAATAATCGAATATCTCAAAAATGATGTCCTTCCCGAAGACCATCACCAGAAACACCGGATCAAGGTCAAATCGGCACGATTCTGGCTCTCCCCAAAAGGCTTGCTATATAGGCGATCTTTCACCGGAGCGTATTTGAGGTGCGTTCATCCGGATGAAGTGGAAGGAATCTTGCAAGAACTCCATGATGGAAGTTGTGGAAGTCACGCTGGGGGACGCTCGCTGGCGCACTGAGCAATAACGCACGGCTACTGGTGGCCGTACATGCAAAAAGACGCCCTTAAGTACACCCGAAAATGTCCGAACTGTCAATTCTTCTCGGATAAAATCCACCGACCAGCTAGAAACCTGCATCCTTTATTAAGCCCTTGGCCCTTTGCAAAATGGGGCTTTGATTTGGTCGGATCACTCCCTCGAGCGAGCGGCAATAGAAGGTACCTTGTCGTCGCAACCGACTACTTTACGAAGTGGGTGGAGGCCACCGCCCTAGCCTTAATCAGAGACTCGGATATTATCAGTTTCCTTTGGGAAAACATCTTCACGAGATTTAGGGTTCCCCAAGCGTTCATCTCGGATAATGGCACTCAATTCGAGAGCCGAAGAACTCAGGAGTTCTGCGCACAATTCAGAACAAAGTTCTTCTACGCTAGTCCAAGCTACCCGCAATCAAATGGACAAGCAGAGGCGACAAACAAAGTAATTGTAAAAGGAATCAAGAAAAGGCTGAAGAAAGCAAAAGGAAGGTGGCTCGAGGAGCTTCATGCGGTCTTATGGGCATACAGGACGGCCCCCCGGAGGTCACGAACGAAACCCCGTTTGTGCTCACTTTCGGGACAGAGGCAGTCATCCTAGCAGAAATGGGATACCCGACTCTAAGAACAGAAGAACTCAGTCAGGAACAAGACGAAGAGAACATGGCGCGCGAGCTCGACCTAGCCGAAGAAAGAAGAGGCGAAGCAATGATCCAAATGGCGATCTATCAACAAGAACTCCGGAAGTATTATGAGAAGAAAATCAGGCCTCGAGAGTTTAAAGTCGGTGACCTCGTCCTCAGAAAAGTAAACTCGGGAACTTGGGACCCAAAGGAAGGAAAACTCGGAGCAACTTGGGAAGGGCCCTATGAAGTCGTCGCTGTCGGAGAGAAAGGCTCTTATGATCTAAAGCATTGTGAAGACAATAGAGACCTACCAAGGTCGGTAAACGTATCGAACCTTAGAATATTCCACAAATGAAGGAAGATGTAATACGGGCCTGGTCGGCAAAACACCAGCTCGATCCAATTAATGAAGTCTTTTTATTCAATGAAAATGCTGCCATTATTAGAAACGCCTAGTCTTGTCATGATGACGAGGACCGATCACCCTAGCCTCACCATGACAACAAGGAAATATATAAAACCTTAGTCTCGCCAAGGTGGTGAGGGCCGATCACCTTAGCCCCACTTGGGCGACAAAGGGATACTTACTAAAGTCTCGGAATCCCAAAAAAAAAAAAATTTCACCCAACACATGAAAGAGGAAGCTCGGGAGAATATTCCGAGCAGCAACGACTTGCCAACACATTATATATGATAAACAGGTGAGAAACCGAGGTAGGAAAGGCGCGAACACAATGGCATCTAAAACAGGGAAATGTCCAAAGAAAAATAAGTTCTAGCGCTTAGAACATCCATTGAAATAACCAAACACAAAATGAAAAGCCCATCGGGCCGGAAACAAGCATATGTATTCAAACCAAGCATACAATGGGAGCCCATCGGGCCAAAAAAGAGCATATATATATTCAAAAAATCGAAGTTTTTTACAAAATAGGGATTTTGTACATGATAAGCCCCTTGGGCTACAAAAAGATCAAGAAAACAAAAAGAAAAGAAAGAAAATTCGCTAAGTAGAAGGAGCCTCGGGAACGGAGTGCTCGGTGTTCTCGGTTGTAGGATCCTGTGGGTCCTCGGCGGCTGGTTGCTCGGTTCGATCAGTGGCTGGTTGCTCGGTGTCCTCGGGCACACCGTTCTGATGCTCGGCTGCCTCAGGATCCTCTGGTGGGGTCTCCCCATCCTTGGTGTCATCCTCTTCTTCTTCACCCTTATCGTCGGAGATGGGCAACGCTACCCTCTCAAAGGGAATCCTTTCTAAGTCCACCTCTGGGTAGGCCTCCTTCACCCGAGCACCGAAAGAGTCCCAACCGAGTCTATAATTTTTCTCCAAGTATGGCTCCATTCGGTCGATGTACTCCTTGGCAGCTTTGTCCTCGGCTTGTTTGATCTGAGCAGCCCGAGACTCGACCTCGGTCTGCCACTGATCATACCACTCATCGGCTTGCTTCTTCCAGTGTGAAGCGTCACCTCAGGATTGATCAAGTTTGGACCTTAGGTCCTCGGTCAAAGCCTGAGACTTGGCAAGCTCGTCCTGAGACAACCGAGCAGCCTCTCGAATACTCTCCAGCTCCGATTGCACCTTGGCCAACTCCTCCCTTAGCTGGCTTCCCTCGGCCTTGAGGTCAGACCTCTCGGTCGACCACTCAACCACCTCCTTCTTATACCGGTCCTCGGTCTTCAGGAGGTGCTCGGTTAGGAGCATAGTTTGTTGCGCGGCCTGCATTCACCGAGCACAGTTAGGAAAAGATCACAAACTCAAAATTTTCTAAGTATTGAAAAAAAACAGCAATTTACCAGAAATTAATGGATGAGGGCCTCGTAGCCCAGGTCCACCGACGTGTGTTTCCTATTGCTTGCCATATCCAACGGGAACTTCAGTAAACTCCTGATGGAATGGTAGGTGAACTCTGGGTCGGTCATAACCAAGAGGCGCCGGTCGGTTGGGAGAGGGAATTGAGGCAAGTCCCTCATAATCTCTCTGCGCCCTCGATCAATGGTTATCGGTTGGTAATCAGAGGAGGGGAAAGGGAAATCCATCTCCACCTTTTGCCTTTTCCTGGCCTGCTCGGGGGATCGATTCCTGGCCTGCTCGGGGGATCGGTCCTCGATAACAATCGTCTGCTCCTGCTTATCCGAGGAGCCCGTCCCCCGAGACGTGTTCGGTTCTGAGGACCGAGGAATTGGTGGAGCAGCCCTCTTCTCCGTTACCCTCGGGGTAGGGTCTCTTGAAGCTGCCTTCTAGGGCGGAGTGACCAGATGCCTTCCCCTGCTGCTGCTTCCTGCGCATCGCCTCTTTAAGGGAGTCAGACCCCTTCTGTTTGCTCGGGCCTGCGCCTTTCTTCTTTGGCGCAGGGACCTTCATGGAAATAGCTCGGTCGCCATATCCTCGGGCGACCACTCTTGCGGGGAATTTGAACCTTCTCCTTCACCTCGGCCCTGCGTACCGAGAGCAACGACTATGCTCGGTTCTTGCACGGTAGCCTTCTTCCTCTTTGCCTGACCAAAGGAAGGGTACCCTTTGGGAACGCTCGTTACTTGGAAGCTCCGGTACCGAGGTGGGTACTTGAGAAGGACGTGGGCTGCCCGACCAAAGCCGTCCTCCCCTCGGTAGCTCAGCACCCTCTAGATCTCGTCCTCCTTAACTTCAAAAGGAAGCTTAAAGGCAGCTTTAGCTGTGGAAAAAGAACGAGTCATGAACCGAGAGGAAGAAAAACAGAGAAATAAAAGTATTAACTCTAAAAAACTTACGAGGATCCCCGAGCTCCCGAGGGACTCTTCGCCCTTCTCTCCCTGTTAACACCCCATTTTGTACCACTTGACACCACAAGTCACTTTTTAAGACTCGATGATGAAGGGCAGTAGCCAACGGACCATCGCAAGCACGCCCGAAGGACTCACGGAAACACAGCAGGCCTTTGGCCTTAGTTTGATACCCCATGCACGTACGATCATGCCCTCCTTTTTTGAATTCCATCGCTTCCCCCCGAAATTGTTTCTTACCTTACGCAGCTCCCACGCTGACAGCTGCTCAGTGGCGGCTGGGAAACCCTAGAAACCCTCGAATCAAACCCTAATCCCTGCCTATAAATACTCCACATTCATTCAAGAGACGGATCCGGAATTTTGGCTATCAAACCACCACTCTAAAAAAACCTTATATTGGCGGCTGTGTCTACGAGAGTTCGGAGAGCCAAGTTGACGACGGAACAGCTGCTGCCCGTACTTGAGGGTAACTCTCTTCAATCCTTAATCTCGTTGTTCTTTAATGATTTAGCATAATCATTCATGATATTGCATAAACCGAATATCGCATTTGATATGTACATCCGGTTATTTAATACTCATGATTTCAGATCTAACCCGGTATTGATTCACATGTGCATTTAAGCTTTGAAATGGATTCCTCATCCGTTTCTAAGGTGTAAGGCCACATAGGATCCGTTCGTCGTTTTCTTTTTGGCATTCAATTTGCATGATTTAGGTCCTGTACTTAAATATCATTCATTTATATGCACATGTTGCTATGCCATTCAAATCTAGAGCATTTCCATCGTCCTTAAAATACGTTAGATGATTTTTGCATGAATCATGGTCATAGGTATGAATCCAATAGGGTGTTAGGCATGAATCTGTGAGATAATGCTAAGGCATGTACGTACGTATGTATAATATGCACGTACGTGCATCTCATATGCACGTACGTGCATGGCCCTGTTTTTTTTTTTTTATAGATTAACTCCGTTTTCTCTTTTGCAGATAGTGTAAGTACCTCTTTTAGCTTCAAATTCTCTTTCTTGTATATATGTCTTCCTTTTAATCCCTCTTTATCCTTCATCATTGCATGCCATTAATTGATTTTACATAAGTGTTTGCATAGTGGTCGAGTTCGATTGAGTCCTTTTTAATTAAAGCCAATAAATGTATGTGGGGGCCGGATTTTAGCCGGGCATAGATGGGTGCCTAACACCTTCCCATCTACGTACCCTAGCTCCGAACCTTGATTCTTTTGGTAATGATGAGTTGGGTCCTTGCTAGGGGTCAATCGGTTCCCGAGGCCAAAATCGAGTGGCAACTCCCTCTTTGCCCTAATCGTCTGTGGTTAGTGGCGTACTCTCGAGCCGACATGGTGAAAGGACACAGCGCTCACAATGGCGACTCCGCTGGGGATAGAGAGCTAGATTCCGAAACATTTATTGGCTTTAATTAATTAGGAGACTTAATTGAATAAGACCGAGATTGCACACACGCGCACGATATTTAGCACTTGTTATCCCTCGATGGCAGTCTGATTAGAGACCCGGGTTCCATTTAGTTCCTATGGGCAACTCGATTCAGCACCATCAACCCACGGCTTGTGCCACCAGCCTGTAATAAGCTAGTGAGTACGTTAACGGGTCGCTTTTTGAGCACCCTAGCCTGGGTAACCCTTGAAGAAGAAGTACTCCCAATTGACCGACCACACTAGTGTCCCCCGAGATCTTTGCATAGCCTTGCTTGAATGTATGTCATATCGCATGTCATGTTGCATTCATATTCATTTGTATAGCGCGGGTATGGGACGAGGCCCACGTTGTACATAAGCTTTCTAGTTTGAGCCCAAATTGAGGAGAGGTTGAGTGATGTTGTAATTGGACCTAGGCCCATTAAAAAAAAAAAGAAAAAAAAAAGGAAAATGATGATAACCAAAATAATGAACAAAATGGGCCTAAAATCCAAATGAGGTGCAAGGTGTAGGCATGATGGGCTCAAACAAAGAAAGCTGATGGACCACGTAGACCTGCTGAGAGTTAGGAATAGACCACTGTGATGAATAAACACAACCCATCTAAAATTGAACATCGAAGTCCAATATCATTCTACCCAAGGCTTGATGAGTGAGAGGTAAAATAAAGTGTGATCTTGTAATTGGACTAAGCATGTGAGATATGTGTGAACTTGTAACGGGCCAAAGGTAGAATGATGTTCGACTTTGTAAATTAATATCTGCCCGTCATAGACCCTTGGAAGATCTAGTGAATATGACAAGGCTCTAGCAATGGGTTTAGATAAGGGTTTGAAGATATTTAGATTGGGCTAGGGGAGAAAGTTTAACGGACATGTGCTCATTACGCTCAACTCTTGTTTCAGCAAGATTGATTCACCAGGGAGAGGAGCACCGAGTAGTGTTTGGGCCCGATCTCCGACCACTAATAGATTAAGAAGAACCCCGGCTGGAAGAATGGCAGAATAGGTAACTTTGGCTGATATCCTTGAACAGATGAGGAGCGATAGGACCGAGATGAAGGGCTTCATGAATGAAATGCGGGACCGAGTTACTAAGCTCGAGAAAGGGAAAGGGAGAACGGAAGAACCACCCAAAACTGAGGAGAAAGGAGAGCCCAAGGTTAATGAGGAGGAGCACCCGAAGTGGGAAGATGATGACTATAAAGACTACCTGAAGAGGAAAGAAGTTAAAGAAAAAGATACAAAAGTGGAGAAACTGGCAGCAAAGAACGCTGAGATGAAAGCTCGGATGGACCGAATGCAAACGGCATGGCAGAAATCACAGGGTATGGATGATTACATGTATTCTATGGCAGGGATTACGTTCGACTCCAAGGTACAACTCCTTCCGAAATTCAAGATAGCCGACTATGAAAAATTAGACGGCATTGGTGACCCCAAACAACATTTGCGCCAGTACTTGAGCATTGCCCGGATGAGAGGATTGACTGCCGATCAAGTGTTACACGCCTTCCCTTTATCTCTCTCGGCAGATGCTTCGAAGTGGTACTATGCGCTTGATCCGAAAGTCACGGACTCTTGGGAACTACTGGCTTCAGAATTTACAAATAAGTATGCATACAACACTATGTTGGATATCACTCTACGGGACTTGGAGATGACAAGGCAAAAGATGGATGAGACGTTCTCAGAATTTCTGACTCGCTGGAGGGCTAAAGCTGTCAAGATGGTAAATAGGCCGACCAAAATTGATCAGATAAACATCATTTTGAGGAACCTAACACCCGTGTACTTTGATCGCATGTTGACTTCCTCTGTCATGAATTTCGAACAATTATATCAGTGTAGGACTCGTATCGAGGATGCTATTCACCGCGGTCAGATAGATAGGCAGAAGAAAGTATACGGTTCTGGTAGTGGTGGTGGAAGCGGAAGTGCTAGAGTTAGTGGGGGAACCCAGCCACAAGCTACGGTGGGAGCCATCCAACAGACGCAAACAGCACCAAAGGCGCCAAGGGTATACCACGATTTGGGAGTTCCGTTATCCAAAGCCTTGGCTAACTTAAGCAAGAGGGATTATCTGAAGCCCTTGGAACCAAGGACGTTGCCTAACCCAATCCCTTCGTATTGGAGACAAAATGAATTTTGCGACTTCCACCAGCGGATCGGTCACAAGACGGATAATTGCATGCGCCTAAAGAATGAAATCCAAGATCTGATTGATTCAGGTAAGTTACCTCCTCCAAGCGGCGACAAGCCCAATATTCAGAACAACCCTCTTGTGAACCCACGAAAAAGAGAGCGCGGAGCCCACAAGGGTTTGGCAAAAATATAAGGGGGTTTAAAGACAACAAACAAAAAGGGAGTCGCCACCTCATTTTTTAGGGAAAAGAGAAAAACCACAAAAATGTTTTATTTTCAAAACCACATGACTCCATTAAAGGAAAAGCAAAGTCTTTGAAACCAGAAAATTGGATCCGGGGGCTAAGTTACGACGTGGGAAGGTTCTGGGCAAAAACCCATAGGCACCCACATCGCCCAAGTTGGTCTCTTAATTTAATTGGGCTAACTTAAGATCTTTTTCACTCAAATATCAACATATATCATCACAAGGCAGCATGCATATCATATATTTCATCCAATCATCTCATGCACAATCACTCAAATAAAACAAAACAGAAAAAAGAAAAGAAAAGAAAAAAGCCTAGGATACTTGGATCCTAGAACGGACTTGAGCCTCACGAAGAGCGCCTCCGTACCATGCAGCGAAATACATGGATCAAAGTCCATGTAGTTCGAAAAGAATAAGGTTACAACCTAATACAAACCTATGGTAAAAACCTTAGGTTTCCTCATTTGAAAAGGCATCGAATAATCCAAAATTGAAAACTTCCACGAGAGGAAAACTTTGATAAAAACCAGAATTTATTATTGAAGGGAACCTTTGATAATTACCATAAACTTGTATTAAGAAGTAACCCTAGGAGGGAGAAGAGAAAAGATAGAAAAAGAAAGGTGAATTGGGGCACCTTCAAACCCTACTTACCTGAGCGCACAAGCTCCTAACATTAGCCATTTCAGACCATAGCAGCCCTATTTGCAATAGGACAAGCATTGTACCTGTTTGCACCCTTACAAGTGCACACAATCATGCGAAGAAAACAAAATCCTAATCTGGACAGAACCATGACAAAGCCTAAAATCATCCATTAATCATGCAAACAACAAGAATAATGAATAACTAAGGATTCTAACTCAAACCTACATGCAATGACTCGACTAACATGCATAAAAACCTACGAAATATACTATATGAATGCAAAACCTAGCATAATTCAACTATATGCAGCATATATAGAATGACTATGATGAGCAACAACTCAAAAAGCTAAGCTAAGCATGCTGTATAAGACCTACGCGATTTCAGGGTTATCGAAACCCTAATCTCACAACTATGCATTAAAACCAATGAAACAACTCTAAGACATGCTCAAATCATCATGAATATCATTCATATCATATGTATTAAATAACAGGAGCATCAACTCATGACAACAATCACAGCGAATAGACTATATGAACTATGCATGATTTAAAAAGACAAAAAGAGTAACGCTTTCAAATCCTTAGTAAACTAAAGATTATCAAGCACATAGAACCATGAATCATCTTAAAATCATTCATATCATATCACAAAATCATGGAATTAACCTAACATGTGGAGTTACAACATGCACTAGAACTATCATAGAAGAAGAAGGAGAAGGAGAAGGAGAAGACCTATATTCAGCATTCAAAAAGAGTGCTTACCTCTTGTAGAACCTCCCTTGCCTTCAAAGTCCTTGTTCTCTTGCTTGCTTAGGGTTGAAAAGCCTTCTCTTGATGTCCTTCTAGCTCTCCAAACTCGTAGCTCCCTCTCTCTCTAAGTGTAAAGTGCACTTGTGGCCTCCCTATGTGCTGAACATCATGTCCTTTATATAGAGAACTGACCCCCTAAACCAATGGCTAAGATTAATTCATTAAATAATGATCCTAGGGCTTTTAGAGACTCTCTTGGTGCTCAAACAACTCAAAATTACACACTCCTAAGAGAAAACAAGTTGTAATGGCGGAGGAAACCGTCAAAAGAGGGAGAGAAGAGTCAGAATCCCACTTAAACACAAATTCCCTCGGGTGACCGTCTGGGCTTGGACGGCTGACCGTCTGGGCTTGGACAGCTGACAGTCTGGCCCCAGATGGTCACCCGAGGGCTCCCATCAGCATTCCTCGGTTAGACTCCTTCGCCTTCTGGAAGTCTTTCGGGGGTCAAATTAAGTCCGATTTTGACGAAATAAAAGCCAAAACGACCGTGTTTCGAAGGGGAACACATTTTTAGGCATTTTAGGACAAAAATCCTTAACCATGGGTGCATGGTTAGGTTTTACAAAGGTGGTTAACCATGGTGCCTCACCGTCGCTAAGCTGGGTTTGTACACAAGGTCGAACCGAATGCTTTCCCAATCGAAATTCGATCTTTCTAAACATGTTTAGGACATAAATAAAGCCCAATTGAAGTTAAATGAGAGAAAATTGGTTGGGTCTTATGAGTCAATTTGAGCAAACCAAGAAAGGGTCTTTTAGCTAACCCGAACCATTATGAGCCGAATTGATCTTAAACCATTAATTCATGAAATTGAACCTATATATGGACTCTATATAACCATATGAACTTGAGGGAATGACTCGGGATTCATTCCAAAGTCAAATGGAAAATATACGGCTTAAAAGACGATTATGCCCTTAAAGTCGCAAAAGTTCTTATTGACTATCGAAATGAACTCCAAATCACTTCAAAATTCATACACATGATATTCAATGCCATAAAAACTCAATGCAAAAGACTAGACTCAAAAAGGACTCAAAATCCTACATGAAATGATATGTCCTAGCTAAGGTGACAAAAATGGGGTGTGACAGAAGCCCCTCATTGGTGAACAAGTTTCACTTGTGAACCAATGATAGAAGAACAACCCATTTTTGTTTGGTGAAATCAATTCCATTAATACCCACCGAGGAAACACATGAAAAGAAGGTGACCATGTCACTGAATTCTATAGGTCGGAAGCCACCTACCCATAGAACTCGTCACACACAAACTAGCTTCCACACACAATCATACTCCTTATGAGTTCCACAGAACTCCTCACAGACAAAGGTACTCCTCAGAACTCCTCACACACAAAGGTACTCCTCATGAGTTCCACAGAACTCTTCACACATATTTCTCATATTGTTCGCTAGTTGCACCAATGAACAATATGAGGCATCCATTGCTTACACCGAGCTATGTTTGATGAAGGTCTTCCCATATTACACCAGTTGCACTGGTGAATAATATGAGGTATCCATAACTTACACCGAACTGCGTTCGATGAAGGTCTTCCCATATTACACTAGTTGCACCAGTGAATAATATGAGGTATCCATAACTTACATCGAACTGCGTCCCATGAAGTTCTTCCCATATTACACCAGTTGCACCGGTGAATAATATGAGGTATCCATAACTTACACCGAACTGCGTCCGATGAAGTTCTTCCCATATTACACCAGTTGCACCGGTGAATAATATGAGGTATCCATAACTTACACCGAACTGCGTCCGATGAAGTTCTTCCCATATTACACCAGTTGCACCGGTGAATAATATGAGGTATCCATAACTTACACCGAACTGCGTCCGATGAAGTTCTTCCCATATTACACCAGTTGCACCGGTGAATAATATGGGGTATCCATAACTTACACCGAACTGCGTCCGATGAAGTTCTTCACATACTACACCAGTTACACCAGTGGATAATATGTGGGGAAAACTATTTAAACAAATCACAAATGTCATAAATCAAACGCTATCAAACAACTCAATACCAATATCATAAAAAATCCAAAGGTCGAATGTTATCAACTTATGCACAAATCACAAAGCTTAACCTTTTCACATTTTCGTTTTATCAAAGCTTTTCTAGCATGCAACAAAATCAACAATCATACCCCTTCTAGGTGAAAACTTCTCTTTAAATCTAGTTCCTTTTCAAGGAAAACAATTTCAATTGCTCATATCACTTTGGTGACTTCACACTTTTGAAAATTTATCTTTTCATTGTCCTTGAAATGATTGGGGAAAGTTCCTATTGATTATTTCGTAAATATGTTATGGCTTAGCCAAAAGACATGCAACTCACATAAGAAAACACATTGAAACAATCGTCATTTTCATCAAATTTTTCTCATAAAGCTTTTTAGGTAACTTATCCGGACTTAGCACAGTCATGCAATTTTTTCAAAAAAAACATTTTTCTTTCTTTAAAAATAGTAATCATGCCTTCTTAGGAAACAATGCATTTCAAGAGGATTTGATTAAACCCATAGATCCTTCTTCAAGGTATAGAGTGGAAACTCATCTTTCCTTCTTCTTTCTTCACTTCTCTTTTCCTTTCAAAAACCCTAACTTTTGCCTAGGTCGCCTTTACAGGTTTTCAACCTAGTGGGTTGCCCTAATTTTTGCCTAGGCTGCCCTTTCAGGTTTTCAACCTAGCGGGCTCTTCTTCTCCTCTTTTCTTTTCTTTTCTTTTTCTTTTCTCCTTGGTGCAAAGGAATTCAACTCATGAAGTCTCAGCCCCTTCTCTTCATTAATTTATTCATGTTCTCTGATTAAACAAACCAGCTCCAGCACACATTTCATTTCTTCTTCTATGAGTAGAATCAACCCCCAAGTTTGTAGAGTATCATGTTTGTTCGAGCTCTTTGGCTAAGCAAGACAAATTAGCCCCAGGTTCACATAAAGCAACACCCATTCTCCCAAGCTCATAAAGTCTCATGCCTACAACTAAGGCAAATTGTTCCTTAGTAGTTACTGCTACCCCTTTTCCATCATTAAATCCATGACAAGAGTCTAAGATATGATAGGACAAAATCTAATGGACTTTACAAATGGATTGGAGTGAATGAGTGCTTTTAAAGGACAAGGTCGATGACCATTGGAGACACACAAGACTCAAAGGATGAATATGGAAGGACACACGAAGTAATTGAGAAAGACAAACAAGAACAGATTGAAAAAGAAGAATAATCAAATTAACTTTCTCAGTGGCATGTAGTATTTTAAGCTCACTAATTCAATCAATGAAACTGCTTCTTCTTAACTTAGTCACAAAGAATTGCTTTTAATGGTTGGTTATGTGCAAAGCCCCTTTCTTTCTCTTTCTCTTTTTCTTTTTTTTTTTTTTTCAATGAATTGGACCGTACCCAAAGTAACTTTATGGGTTGCCTACGTATCTCCACTTTAATCTTCCCAAGACATTAATTAAACAAACTAACATTTCTTTTTGTGGAGAATCAGGTCCTCGTAGTTCAAGAAATTCTCTTTCCTTTTTTCATTATTCATTTTTTTTTTCAAAAGCCCTAACTTTTGCCCAGGTTGCCTTTTCAGGTTTTCAACCAGCGAGCTTAGGCTCTACACATAACCACATAGGGACCACCCTACCTTGGCTTGAACTCTTCTTTGCATTCCTCGAACAGATGATCCAGTCTTCTTAATCACAAAGTCTTCTTTTAATTGTTGTTGATCTTCTTTCTGAGTGCTCTTAGATATATGTTGACCCCTTCCCTCTCCTTTCCTTTTGTACTTTTTTCCTCTTTCATTTTTCTTGTCTTTTCATAATTTCTTCTTTCTTTTGATTTTTTTTTCTTTTGAGGGAAAGGGAAGTAGACATCTCTGAAAGCTCAAGCTACGCTAGTTGATTTCTTCACTTGATCTTTGAATTGCTTCTTGCAAGGGCTTCGAGACCTTCTTTAATTATTTGACCAATGTCTTCATGCAGTATGGTGAGTGGGTGGTCCCTTATGTTTACCATTTTTAAGCTTTCCCATGTTTCCTAGTCGATTAGTCGCAGTTCATTAATCATTTGCTCCTTTAGTGGAATGAGCTTTTGAGCCTTTTAGGAAATATTTTCATGCCACTTTGATTGTCAATTGATTAATAAGAAGAGAAATAGAGAGACAATGGAATTCTTGAAATCAAATATCTTATTAAAGGAATGAAGAAAAACACATTGAAAATCTTGACTCAACAATAACTAGGACTCAAAAGACTCAAAGGACATTTGACTTGGAGGATGAAAACAATCAAATAACTAGAAAACAATCAAATAACTAGAAAAAAACCTAAACTCTTTATCATGGATAGTCATGATAGAATTAGTGTAGCAGTAAGCACCAAGAAAAAAAACTCATTATCTTTCCCAAAAACCTCAAGGCATCAACTTCTTCTTTTCTTCATCTTGACTTGTGCGGCCGACATTATCTAAATCCCCATGAGCGTTAAAGGTTCCTTAAGCCTCGTAAAGTCCCTCAAAATCAAGAATCCCCATGCTAGCAAGAGTTTGAGTGTCCTCTGAATGATATGGGCCATGAATTGGAAATTCTTGCTTAATTGCAACAAGAGATCTTGGTGGATTGGCATTTGGCTGGGCTGGAGAGATTGGGTTTACAGTGGCCAAAAATGGGTTCATGGAAGAGCTTTGAAGAGTATTTGGATTATTGGTTGGTTTGGGAAAATTGATTACTCCACGGTCAATGAGGTCTTGGATCTCATGCCTAAGGCGGAAACAGCAGTTGGTTTGGTGGCCCTTGCTTTGGTGGAACTTGCAGTATTCATTTTTATTGTAGTTCTTGGGAAAAGGGCTAGGTGGGGGCTTTGGGTCAAGAGGTTTCAATAGG
Organism: Liquidambar formosana; assembly: GCA_039720395.1. NCBI lineage: Eukaryota > Viridiplantae > Streptophyta > Magnoliopsida > Saxifragales > Altingiaceae > Liquidambar > Liquidambar formosana. The sequence continues at coordinate 14,265 of JBBPBK010000123.1, read as the reverse complement.
CCTTGGTTCTTTAGCTTTTTAAGCACTTTCTCAAGTGGCATGTATAACTCAGTGAATTGGCGAGGCTTCTTCTTGATAGTTTGGACTTTCAAATCTGCTATGTTGATTCTCTGGGACTTGGTAGCCCCTGAATTAGGCTCATGATGATTCACAGGCTCGGATTGGGCTTGAGGAATAACTTGAACAATCGCCAAGATATCATTCAACTTTTGCATGATCTCACAAAGCATTCCCCTGATTTCTTCCAATGTTGCATTGCCAGCTCCAGCCATGAAGTGATAATGGGTTCCGCTCTAATCTTTAACTTCTAGAAGATTCCACGGGTTTAATCCAGCCCTCCTTTAAGAACAAAATCCGCTTTTTAGGCAATGACCAAAAATATTTTAACAAGATTTCCATGACTGCACTAAATTTGATAAGTGTGGTATGATAAAGTATGCCCTTAGTTAGACATCTCATCCCCAAGGGTACCTTGAAGTGTAAGGTGACATACTAAAGACATGAAAGTGAGTCACTTAGCTTTAGGTTCTACCCATTAACCATTACAAAGCAATCAAAAGTTTCTTTTCCCCGAGCATGACAATGCAACATGTGTAGGCAAACTATGGGCCAGGTCCAAACATGATATCTCCTTAGTTGGACACCTCATCCTTAAAAGTGTCCCTTAAGACGAAGGGTGAGGTGACATACTAAGGACATAAAGATAAATGAGCCCCTACTTCCTAACCTTTGATCAAACTTTTCATTCCAGACAAGCCCCTATTATTTTACTTTAAAGCCCATGATTTAAATGGTCTCAACTCATACACCTTTAATTAGTCACTCCCCTCCTTCCTCTAGGGAGCCCCTTAGGTGAAGGGTAGAGGTACTTGTTAAAGGTATGCAGGTGAGGCCACATAATATTAATTCTTGATCATTACCCATGGTTAAATCAAACACAAGCACTCATCACATCTCACAAAAATTTGGCAGCATAACATTATAGCAAAGTGTGTGCATAAGGGTGATTCAATAATGTCCTAGAAGGCCCATTACATGTATTTCTTTCTTTTAAGAGGGTAGGCTAGGGTCCTCAACTTTGCTTGTATCAATCTTTATACCTAACCACATGTGACATCAGGAATGCCGCGTGGGTCCAGCAGTACGTGATTGATCCATTTGATATACCCAAGGGTACTTGGCAAGAGAGGTTTAATAGCTTCGCCCAACACATGGAATCAGGAAAACCAAGGTCGAACTAGGCTATCAGTTGGCAAGGATACATTGAGGGACGATCGAGTGATCATGCAACAATTGCGCACACAATGCAATAAATGAAAGCACACAATCAAGCGGATGCAAGTGATTGATTTTATTAAACAATAAAGAAATTAATTTAGCCCAATCAAATTAAATGAGTCTAGCCCTCTATATCCCCAGTGGAGTCGCCAAACTGTAAACCCACGAAAAAGAGAGCGCGGAGCCCACAAGGGTTTGGCAAAAATATAAGGGGGTTTAAAGACAACAAACAAAAAGGGAGTCGCCACCTCATTTTTTAGGGAAAAGAGGAAAACCACAAAAATGTTTTATTTTCAAAACCACATGACTCCATTAAAGGAAAAGCAAAGTCTTTGAAACCAGAAAATTGGATCCGGGGGCTAAGTTACGACGTGGGAAGGTTCTGGGCAAAAACCCATGGGCACCCACATCGCCCGAGTTGGTCTCTTAATTTAATTGGGCTAACTTAAGATCTTTTTCACTCAAATATCAACATATATCATCACAAGGCAGCATGCATATCATATATTTCATCCAATCATCTCATGCACAATCACTCAAATAAAACAAAACAGAAAAAAGAAAAGAAAAGAAAAAAGCCTAGGATACTTAGATCCTAGAACGGACTTGAGCCTCACGAAGAGCGCCTACGTACCATGCAGCGAAATACATGGATCAAAGTCCACGTAGTTCGAAAAGAATAAGGTTACAACCTAATACAAACCTATGGTAAAAACCCTAGGTTTCCTCATTTGAAAAGGCATCGAATAATCCAAAATTGAAAACTTCCACGAGAGGAAAACTTTAATAAAAACCGGAATTTATTATTGAAGGGAACCTTTGATAATTACCATAAACTTGTATTAAGAAGTAACCCTAGGAGGGAGAAGAGAAAAGATAGAAAAAGAAAGGTGAATTGGGGCACCTTCAAACCCTACTTACCTGAGCGCACAAGCTCCTAACATTAGCCATTTCAGACCATAGCAGCCCTATTTGCAATAGGACAAGCATTGTACCTGTTTGCACCCTTACAAGTGCACACAATCATGCGAAGAAAACAAAATCCTAATCTGGACAGAACCATGACAAAGCCTAAAATCATCCATTAATCATGCAAACAACAAGAATAATGAATAACTAAGGACTCTAACTCAAACCTACATGCAATGACTCGACTAACATGCATAAAAACCTACGAAATATACTATATGAATGCAAAACCTAGCATAATTCAACTATATGCAGCATATATAGAATGACTATGATGAGCAACAACTCAAAAAGCTAAGCTAAGCATGCTGTATAAGACCTACGCGATTTCAGGGTTATCGAAACCCTAATCTCACAACTATGCATTAAAACCAATGAAACAACTCTAAGACATGCTCAAATCATCATGAATATCATTCATATCATATGTATTAAATAACAGGAGCATCAACTCATGACAACAATCACAGCGAATAGACTATATGAACTATGCATGATTTAAAAAGACAAAAAGAGTAACGCTTTCAAATCCTTAGTAAACTAAAGATTATCAAGCACATAGAACCATGAATCATCTTAAAATCATTCATATCATATCACAAAATCATGGAATTAACCTAACATGTGGAGTTACAACATGCACTAGAACTATCATAGAAGAAGAAGGAGAAGGAGAAGGAGAAGACCTATATTCAGCATTCAAAAAGAGTGCTTACCTCTTGTAGAACCTCCCTTGCCTTCAAAGTCCTTGTTCTCTTGCTTGCTTAGGGTTGAAAAGCCTTCTCTTGATGTCCTTCTAGCTCTCCAAACTCGTAGCTCCCTCTCTCTCTAAGTGTAAAGTGCACTTGTGGCCTCCCTATGTGCTGAACATCATGTCCTTTATATAGAGAACTGACCCCCTAAACCAATGGCTAAGATTAATTCATTAAATAATGATCCTAGGGCTCTTAGAGACTCTCTTGGTGCTCAAACAACTCAAAATTACACACTCCTAAGAGAAAACAAGTTGTAATGGCGGAGGAAACCGTCAAAAGAGGGAGAGAAGAGTCAGAATCCCACTTAAACACAAATTCCCTCGGGTGACCGTCTGGGCTTGGACGGCTAACCGTCTGGGCTTGGACAGCTGACCGTCTGGCCCCAGATGGTCACCCGAGGGCTCCCATCAGCATTCCTCGGTTAGACTCCTTCGCCTTCTGGAAGTCTTTTGGGGGTCAAATTAAGTCCGATTTTGACGAAATAAAAGCCAAAACGACCGTGTTTCAAAGGGGAACACATTTTTAGGCATTTTAGGACAAAAATCCTTAACCATGGGTGCATGGTTAGGTTTTACAAAGGTGGTTAACCATGGTGCCTCACCGTCGCTAAGCTGGGTTTGTACACAAGGTCGAACCGAATGCTTTCCCAATCGAAATTCGATCTTTCTAAACATGTTTAGGACATAAATAAAGCCCAATTGAAGTTAAATGAGAGAAAATTGGTTGGGTCTTATGAGTCAATTTGAGCAAACCAAGAAAGGGTCTTTTAGCCAACCCGAACCATTATGAGCCAAATTGATCTTAAACCATTAATTCATGAAATTGAACCTATATATGGACTCTATATAACCATATGAACTTGAGGGAATGACTCGGGATTCATTCCAAAGTCAAATGGAAAATATACGGCTTAAAAGACGATTATGCCCTTAAAGTCGCAAAAGTTCTTATTGACTATCGAAATGAACTCCAAATCACTTCAAAATTCATACACATGATATTCAATGCCATAAAAACTCAATGCAAAAGACTAGACTCAAAAAGGACTCAAAATCCTACATGAAATGATATGTCCTAGCTAAGGTGACAAAAATGGGGTGTGACACCTCTTCTCAATTATCGAAATGCACCACCCCCTGCCTACATGAATATGATTAGTAGCATGGGAGAGATGGAGGATCCGTCACAATTCATCCTTATGATCAGCATGAAAAAGGCTCCATGGGAAGATTATGATAGTGGGGAGGAAGACATTTGGGCAGCGATGAAGAAGGATTCCATGCATTTAACCCGTTCAGGGAGACATTACAAACCTAATTATCTGGAAGGGGATCATCCCGGGAGGGAGTTGAACCAAGAAGTAAGAGAGAAGATTGAACAGAAAAACGAGGAGGAGGAGGACAGAATACTGAAGCAGTTAAAGAAGACACAAGCAAGTATAAGCATTTGGGGCTTGCTGATCGCCTCAAAGAAACATCGTCAGGCCTTACTGGATGCATTAGCAAGGAAAGAAGTGCCGATGGTAACCACACCAGAGCAGGTTCTATCGTTTATGGGGGTAAGCTTGGTGATCAAGGCTGTGATGACCTTTTCCCATAAAGATTTGCCACTTGAAGGGACCGGACATGCTAAGCCACTCTACGTCACGGTGGAATGTAGGGATTTGAAAATACCCGTAGTTCTGGTCGACAATGGGTCCGCATTGAATGTTTGCCCGATGCGCACCCCGACTAAGCTAGGGATTGCCAAGGAGGATTTGACACCTTCTGTTGTGATAGTAAGAGGCTATGACAACAGTTGTCGGAGTGTGATGGGAACTTTCAAGGCCGCTTGCAAAATAAGGCCCGTTAAGTCAATGGTGGAATTCTGCGTCAAGGACATTCCCGCCAACTACAACTTGCTGTTGGGAAGAACTTGGTTGCACCCTTTGCAAGCTGTTCCCTCAACCGTGCACCAGAAAATAAAATTGCCTTGGGACAAAGGAGTTCTAGTGATCCACGGGGACGGAGAAATAACTGGGCAAATATCAGGAGTAAAGGAAGGAAGCGGAGAGCTGGAATGGAGAGGTTTTGAGTTGGTACAGGTGATTGAAAAGAAGGAAACTGGAAGAGAGAAGGTATCTCCCGACTTTGGGGAGGGGGTCAGCCATATCGTGACTCATATCATGAGGAAGCTGGGGTATATGCCTGGGATGGGGCTGGGCTGAAGAGGGGAAGGGATAGCTGAGTTCCCGGATTTTCGCATGCAAACCGACCGGCGAGGGCTAGGATACACTAAAGAAGACGACAAATGCATCCCCAAGAATGAAAAAACTCTCAATGGTAATTTTGTGAAAGAGGGAGAAGATTTCCCCTATTGTGGATTTCCTGAACCATGGGTAGACCAGGGGAGTGGAGAAAGGAAGCCTGGGTTGGAAGTATTCTTTAGTGAGAAGCTGAACCTGGAAGATACAGATAAAGGGACCCTGGAAGAAGAAAGTAAAGAGCGAGACTGGGCAGAAAATGTGGATCAGACAAGCTGGAAGGTCTTATTGTCATCCAAGTACGGCGAAGAAGTGTTCTCTCTGACTGATGAGACTATCCCTACTAAGCTTATTGTTGTGGCTGATGGGGATACTAGCACCTGGATCTGGGAACGTGCGGCTAGAGTCATGTATGGTGTCAAGGCAATTAATAAGCCTACTCAGGAGAAGTCTAGGTTCGAGTCTAAGTCTGAGTCCGAGTCGGGGTGTGGGTTTGAGTTGTCCACTGATGTAATTTCCAATAATTCAAAGAAATTTGATTCCGCTTACTCTGCTGTGTCCCCTAACAATCAAATTGCACAAATGCACTATCTTTTAGACCCAGATAAGCTAATTAATAAAAATCAAGATGTGAAAATCGAACCTATTAAAGAAGAAACTATCGTTATTAATATAAGCACTGATGAGAAAATTAAGGAAATCCAAATTGGCTCTACTCTGTCCATGCAAGAACGTACGAATCTTACAGCTTTACTGCAGGAGTTTTCTGATGTGTTTGCTTGGTCTTATGAGGACATGCTTGGGATCGACCCCGCTATAGCACAGCATCACATCCCTATCAGGGAGGGAGCGAGGCTTGTTAAACAAAAATTAAGAAGAATGGCACCAGAATGGTTGTTAAAGGTCAAGGAAGAAGTGACTAAGTTATTAAAAGTGGGGTTCATCAAGACGGTAGATCAGGCAGATTGGATAGCCAACATCGTTCCGGTACCAAAGAAGGATGGAAAGGTGAGGGTGTGCATCAACTACAGGGATCTTAACAAGGCTTGCCCTAAAGACGACTTCCCCCTACCTCACATCGATGTATTAGTGGACAACACATCGGGGAGCGCTCTAATGTCGTTCATGGATGGATTTTCGGGATACAACCAGATACGGATGGCACCTGCAGATATGACTAAGACCACCTTTACAACTGGGTGGGGGACATATTGTTATACGGTAATGCCATTTGGACTCAAAAACGCCGGAGCTACATATCAGAGGATGGCTACCACGTTACTTCACGATATGATGCACCAGGAGGTGGAAGTGTATGTCGATGATATGATTGTCAAGGCAGAAACTCGAGAAGGGCATTTAGAGAATTTGAGGAAGTTCTTTGGACGAATTCGGGAGTACAGTTTGAGGTTGAATCCGCAGAAGTGCACATTTGGGGTCACGTCAGGGAAGTTGTTGGGGTACATTGTGAGTAGCAGGGGCATCGAAGTAGATCCAACAAAGGTTAAAGCGATTTTGGAAATGCCACCGCCAAAAACAGAGAAAGAGATCAGGGGGTTTCTGGGGCGATTACAGTACATTAGTAGCTTCATAGCCAAGTTAACTCCCACCTGTAAACCCATTTTCAAGCTGCTTAGGAAAGGGGAACCTAAGGAATGGAACGAGCAATGCCAACAAGCTTTCGAAGCCATCAAAAGATACCTCCTGAACCCCCCGGTATTAGTTCCTCCACGCCCTGGTAAACCTTTGTTACTCTACCTGTCCATCTTCAAGGAAGCTTTAGGAAGCATGTTGGCGCAAGAAGATGATTATGGTATTGAATATGCGATCTATTACCTGAGCAAGAAACTACTAGGCTACGAGGCGAAGTACAATGCAATAGAGAAATCCTGTTTCGCTTTGGTCTAGGCTGTGCAGAAACTGAGGCACATTCTGCTAAATTTCGAAGTATGGATAGTGGCGAGAATGGATCCGCTTAAATACTTGTTTGAGAAACCGGCTTTGAATGGTCGCCTATCTCGGTGGTTGATTCTGTTGGCAGAATTTGAACTTGTATATGTAACACAAAAGTCTATTAAAAGGGGAGCCGTCGCCGAGTATTGCGCCGAACACCCAATCCTGGGATATGGACTAAACGATGAATTTCCCGATGAGAATCTTTTAGTTGTCGAATGTGACGAGGCGTGGAAAATGTATTTCGATGGGGCTTCGAACCAGTATGGAGATGGGGTAGGGGTTCTGCTAATAGCTCCCGATGGTTCTCATATACCGCTGTCAATAAAGTTGAACTTTCAGAATTCCAACAACATGGCAGAATATGAGGCGTGCGTCGCCGGACTAAAAGCCCTGTTGGCATTGGGAGTCGAAGAAGTGGAGGTGTATGGGGATTCAGCCTTAGTAATATCTCAAGTACAGAGAATATGGAGAACCCGAGAAGAACACCTGAAGCCTTACCAAAACTACCTAGAGAAACTGACCCAAAAATTCCGAAAAATAACTTTCACTCCCTTACCCCGAGCTCACAACCAATTCGCCGACGCTTTGGCTACCTTGGCTTCCATGATTCAAATGCCTTCCGAAACCCAGATAAAGCCTTTGACCGTCCAACAAAAGTTTAGACCCGCACATGAAGAAGGGATCTTGGTAATTGACGGAGAGCTAGATGATGGGCACCCTTGGTATTTCGACGTTTGGAACCTCTTGGAAAAATGGGAGTACCCGGAAAACGCCAATAAGAAGGATCGTAGGGCATTAAGGCTGTTCGCCACACAATTTATCATCTGCGGAGGGAAATTATTCAAGAGGTCCTATGATGGGATACACCTCCTCTGTGTAGACCGTGGCATGGGAGAAACACTCATGAAGAAGGTGCATGAAGGGGAGTGTGGGTCACACATGAATGGAAGAATGTTGGTTAAGAAGCTACTAAGGTTGGGATATTACTGGACAACTATGGAAACCAACTGCGTGCAGTACGTCAGAAAGTGCCATCAATGCCAAGTGTATGCCAGTGCAAACTACATGTCGCCGGTGGAATTGCATTAACTGGCATCTCCCTGGCCATTTTCAGTATGGGGAATAGATATCATCGGAGAAATTAAGCCATCTGCAACCGGGGGGTACAAATATATTCTGGTAGCAATTGATTATTTCACCAAATGGGTGGAAGCGGCAGCATATGTAGAGTTGAAATCGAAACATGTGGCCAAGTTCATCGAAACCAACATAATCTGCCGGTATGGAGTACCCCATAAGATTATTTCAGACAACAGAACGCACTTCGAAGACGAGGTCAAGAAATTATTCACGAAATTCGGTATCCAGCATCACAAATCCTCACCCTACAGCCCCAGGCCAATGGAGCTGTGGAGGCTGCCAACAAGAACGTCAAAGCAATCCTCAGCAAAACGGCAGTAACTTACAAGGATTGGGTGGAAAAGCTTCCTTATGCATTATGGGGGTACCAGACGTCTGTGAGAACTTCCACAGGCGCTACGCCCTATTCATTGGTATACGGGATGGAAGCTGTGTTACCCGTGGAGCTGGAGGTGCAGTCCCTTAGAGTTGCATTGGAAAGTCAGATTCCGAAGGTAGAATTAGTGAAAGAGCGATATGAACAGCTAACACTATTGGAAGAAAGAAGGCTCAAGGCATTGTACCATGTGCAAGGTTATCAACGACGTATAGCTCGAGCTTTCAATAAAAGGGTCAGGCTGCAGAACTTGAAGGAAGGGGATTTGGTGCTTAAAGAATTTAGGGCGCCCGTGTTTGACCCTCGAGGGAAGTTCAAGCCCAATTGGGTGGGGCCCTATGTCGTCAAGATAATTTACCCAGGTAGTGCGGCCAAGTTAATGGATGGTGATGGGAACGAGTTGGTGAATCCAGTTAACATGGACAGACTCCGTAAATATTATGTATAGGCAGAGTAGTGACAATTTGGCAAAGTACTAAGTGCTCAAATTAATAATAATAGCTTTTTATTAATTGGGGAAAATCATCACATCTTTCTGATGTTTATTCATTAACTCATAGGGGATTAAAAGCAAATGCATGGGTACAATAGTTAATAGGGGTACGGGGGATAGTCAAGTTCACTTCTTCCTCACCTCTATTTCGACCTCTGTTTCCCTTTTCCTCTTGTGTTCTTCTTCTTCTTTTTCTTCTCTCTCCATGTCAATAAACAACCAGTTATAGCAGGACCCAGGGGGGCTAATCACTTCAGAAGGGGTAACGGCCCAATACACTGCCTTGTTGTACCAGTCATTCTCTACACAATCCACATGGTTGGGTTTCCAAGGGCAGGTGTAGCCAAGGTGACCCCATTTGATCGGATCCTGGCGTAGCCCTTGCTGACGACGGATGCGTATGGGGGAATAGAAAGAAACCTCCTTGAGACTAATCAGCATGACGCTATGAGGAAGGATCAAATTTCGAACAACATAAGAGGTCCTCCACCAAGGACAGAGCCAGCGAATGTTGTGGCAGGATATGGATTCCAACAAATCCCAGGCTTGCTCGACATTTGGGAAAGGTTTGGTGACCTTCCTGTGACGATAATGCTATGGGTGGTATGTCCAGATACTCATAGCAGGGTCTTCGACCAGTTTTAGGCGTTCGAACAGCCAAATCTGCATCACAAAGGAGGAAAGTCAGAATTCTCAACAGCCCATGCACGTATGTACATAAACTATGCACGTACGAGCATATAGAATGCACGTACGATCATGCCAGGAAAAAAAAAAAAAAGAAAAAGAAAAAGAGAAAAAGAAACCTGTAGAAGAAGAGGGCTGCCACCGAAGGACAAACTGTCGCTTCGCGCCACACGATCAAGCCCGTTCAAAGTGTCTACTAAGACAACCATGCTGGGGTTGAAATCTTTGATCTCCGGAATCATGCGCACAATAAAAGTCTCCAGACTCGATGACTCATCTCTGAAAAAGAGGGCGGCAAGGGCACAGAAGCATGCCGTGCGCAGGTAATAGACTCGAGCCTGACCAGCGGGAGGCATAAGACGAGATACAAAGTATTCAGCAAGTTTAGTCACGTCTACCTTAAAGCCCGAAGTCCATCCTTGCACCATTCGCACAGAAAGGCCTAGGAACTGGGCCACCTCTGCAGCAGGGACCTTGTCAACAGGAGGAAGAAGCAAGCCATTGAAGCTAGTCCGCCCTATGATACCGCCTAAATCTTCAAGTGTGGGGTACAACTCATTCAGATTGAATCGGAAGACGTGGCGGGTTGGTTTCCAACATTCTGAAGCAACAAGAAGGAAGGTGTAGTTGATTTTCACCCGACAGTAGTCAAACAAGCATGGGAGGCCGAAAGCCTATTTGAAATCATCCCGAGCTCGGCTATCAAAGGACAAGAGCCACCGTTTTATGTCTTTAACAAACTTAGGGTCTTCCATCGTAGGGTTCAGTGGGGAAGGAAGAGAGGAAGTTCGCTTTTTATGCAGAAAAAGTTTCCAATTCGACGGAGTTCAAGAAAAAGGAAAGTGAAGAGCCCATGATCGTACGAGCATAAGCCAAGCACGTACGAGCATAGTCTGTGCACATACGAGCATGGCCTATGCACGTACGTACCCAGACTTTTCCCCGCGTGTTTTCATCCCCTTTTCTCGATTTTACGACCTTTTTTCTGTCATATGAGGCCTTTTTGGGTGAGCTCCCTGTATTAAACGGCTTGTTATTTATCCTCGCGCAATGGAGAAACAAGAAAGGAAAAATAGTGTACATCGTGGTGTACGAGAAAAGAAAAAAAAAAAGAGAAGAACAAGCCACGTCTAATATATCACAGCCATAAGAAAAGTAACAGTCATGTCCAAATCTACAGAAAGGGAAGGAGAAATTAGTACATGTCCAAAAAATAAATAAATATCCCCAAATGTCCAAAACAAATCAACGTGGAACATATAAAGGTGTCTGGGCGGGAGAGGCTGGCGGGCTGTCGTCACCACCATCACCATCACCGCCATCATCATCGTCACCACCATCACCACCATCACCATCGCCGCCGTCATCATTGGCCCCAAAGCCATCCCAGTCCTCTCCAGCAGGAGCCTGCTCCGCGATCGCTAGCCTGCGAAAGAGAGACGTGACCATGACCTTCAGGCTCCCCACCATCCGCAAAAGTGTCGAGGACTCCTCACGGGTGAGCTGCGAGTAGAAAAACAAGGGGCAATCGTTAGGACATGCATGCTTTACTTGTATATGTGTGAAAACTAACAAATGCAGGGACTTGAAAACTCACCGGCCTAGTACCCTCAGCCATCGGGTACCCAATGCACCTGTTTAGCCTGGGGATATCCTCCTCCATAGCTAAATCAGGTGTGACATGGAAGGGCACGCTCCACCCCGGCATGATGGGGGCTAGCCCAGCGGGCGCATCTGCAGCAGGAGCAGCTTGCGGAAAGAGGGCAAGCGCAAGTGTTAAAAAGAAAACCGAGATAAGGAAGTCCATTAGACACCAGGAAAGGGTATACATACCGGCGCAACAAAAATGCTGCCCATCAACCGCTCCCGCGCAAAGGAGGCGTAGTCAATCTCCTCGGCAGATAGGCGATCCGTGTAAGGGATCATGGCCCGCCAGACAGCCAGGTCACTCGATGTCACCTCAGTAGGGATAGCGACAAAACGGAGAGGATCCACTGGGACTGAGGACCACCCACACCCACCTTAGCGATTTGCCATACCACCCTCTCCGCAAGATAGAAAGAGCGGACCCCAGGGCACTCGAACACCGTGGACAAGGTAGAGAAAGTCAAGGCAGCGGTATCCCACTCGGCAGGGGCGCGTACGGGGTACCCTCCTAGGGCGTGGGATGATCTGTGGAAAAGCAGTAACATGGTGAATACAGGAGTATAATGCTACCAACCGTACCTTAAAGTGAAATAGGACATACCCGATCGATGGTCAGCTCGTCTAGGAAGCGACGGGAGCTCCAATAGTCGTGCTTGTCGACGGGGGAATCCAGATCCTCACGAAAGTACCGACCTGCCCAAAGCTACACAAGTAGAGGTGATAAGAAACCAATATGGAATGATAGTTAAGGATAATTGGGGAAAAAAAAAAAAAAAAAAGGGAAAAGGAAGGGATATACCGCCCAGACCCACCAGTGGCTAACCATGGACTGAACAGCCATCCGACTCAGTGAGTCCATAGCCGAAATCACATGGCCATACACCGCCGCCCCCCAACTGAACTCGCGGGCCCTCCCTAAGTCCCTCAAGGCCAACAACTAGCCAAAATGGACTGTCTACGCTGCATTCGGGACTAGATAGCCCCCTATCAGAAACAGCAAATACCCGCGTGCCATCCGGATCCGCTGAGCGGCTGTACCCTGCCCCTGGGTGGACATGCGATCATATACGTCCAAGATGAAGATGGAGGCGCTATCGTACTCAATCCCCAAAAGCTCTTGGGAGAGTCTCTCCCTCTCACTCTCCTCATGGTCGAAAGGAAGCGAAAGGCCGTCCATATGCAAACCGGTGAGGCAGTAGAAGTCGTAGGGGGTCAAGGTCAGCTCCCGGCCTGCAATGTGGAAAGTATGGGTGGTGTCCCACCATCTCTCAGCCATACAGTGAACAAAAGCCCAGTCGCTGTCATCCACCAGTCCTGAGATCACCGTCCCGAAACCAGCACCGGTAACCAGGGCCCTCGTCTCCGCTGCGAGGCGAGCCCACCACGCCTTCCCGTTCACCACGCCTCCACGGGAAACGGGCAGCTTGGGCAACTGTTGCACAAGGTGAAACCAGGTAAGCACAGCACAGGTATGTATATTTGCAGCGGAATAAAAAGGAAAAAAATCCGGAAAAGGGTGGAAAATATTAGCCAAGCACGTACGTTCATGCCTTAAGCACGTACGTGCATCAGGCAGGCACGTACGTGCCTATAACCATTTTTGCCCGTTATACCCACATGAATCCCCACCCCATGTTCATTTCGAACCCCGGTAAAGCTTGGGTATGTCCTATTGCACGATTAATTGAAAAAAAAAAAAAAAAAAAAAAAAGAAAAGAAAAATTTGGCCAAGCACGTACGTGCATGCCGTAAGCACGTACGTGCATCAGGCAGGCACGTGCGTGCATCGGGTTGTTGCCTCTTTCGTCCCCCGTTACACCCATGTGAACCCGTGGAGTTTCAAACCCCCACACCCGTTTCGGACCTCGGAAAGGCTTAAGTGTGTTTCATTCCACGATTAATTGGAAAAGAATGGGTTGAATCCAGATAAAGACACGTGCGTACGCATAAGACGAACATACGCACATTCGATACGTACGTACGTGCCTTTAGCCGGATTTTTTCCCAGTTCCTCCTCCGTCTCGGTGACATCCCATCAAATCCCCAGATTTTGCCCCCTCACATTTGTTTTCGTGATAACCCAAAGTCAAGGTTTTATTTCAATGGCCGAAAATGAAATAAAAATTGCGGAAATAATCACTTACTCGGCCTAACGCGGCAAGATGGGAAGCGTGCTCGGTGGGACGAAGAAGAATGCCATCCTCACTACGTCGGAGACGGGGGTGGGGGCGCCACCTCTGAATCGCGGGCCTCCCTAGCTCGTCGGGGTCCCTCGCCGGTGCAGCACCTGATGTGCTCGCCTTCGCCGACGTACGCTGACGTTTGGGCGCCATGAGTACGCTCGAGTGTAGGACGAGGTCGAGGAGAAATGTAGTGGGAAATGAAGTGGGAGATGTAAGGTTTCTTGGGTTGTAGGAGTGTACGTGAGAGTTATGGGAGGTGGATGCAAGTTTATAGGCGTTTTCGCGCCTTTTGAACTACCCCATAACCATGCACTGGAAACGATGCCGTTTGGGGGAGTCTTTTTGAATACCCAAGAAAACCGGATGCACGTACGTGCCCAAGGCCTGATCGTGCGAGCTCGACCAAGGCACGTGCGATTATGGACTTCAATTGCAGGTTTATTTGCGGTTCGACTCGGTTCGGCGATTCTGATAATCAGCCAATCCAAACTTGTTTTAAAATATTCGGAATTCAATCAACCCGGATTTAATTGGAATTC
>JBBPBK010000122.1:115109-153173 GCA_039720395.1 Liquidambar formosana | reverse complement strand
TGGTATTTAAGTCATCCTCCTCAGCGGCGTCCTTGTTTCCCCGCAAAAAGTCTATGGTGATGACTGGGCTTCTAGGGGTGGTAGAACCAGACCCCAATGTTGGTTTACACGCAGCAGTTTGAGCGTATAAGTCAGCAATTGCCTTTTTCTTGCTTCGAGTCATAGGGCCCAAATTTAGGGTGTCACAGCTTGATTCCTAATCTGCGGCTTAGTTGATTGATCCGTGAGATTTGAGATCTTGAGTGGTAGCTTTCTTAGGAGCCATTGAATTTGTAGAGAGTTGACGAAAAGAAGAGATGAGAGGCAGAGATGGTCCCACCAGGCGTGCCAGAAATTTGTACGCACAAATTTCGTGTCTAAAAATAAATAGACCAAAAAAGTGGACAAAGGATAATTTTATTAATTTGTAGAAGCGGAATACAATCTCTGTATAAACTTTGTTAACAAAGTAATGTAATCCTCTGATTTTTCTCTCCTTGAAACTTTGACTCGAGGGCTTGAGCAGCTTGTTCTCAATTCAGCGAGCGAAATCTCTTTCGATATAGGTGGAATGGATCTCTTGTTTGAGTCTCTAGGCTTTGAGCGTATCAGAGACTATGAACTTTGGTGTGAGTTCTTTGTCTTGAGTCTTTGGTGTAGAAGTTCTATGGAGCTTTTGAGGCTTTAATCCAATAGAGCTTCAATGCTTGAATGTTGGTCATGTTGGAGCTTTCGAGGCTTTGGTCTGACAGAGCTTTGTTGCTTGAATCTCTCCCCTCTGACCCTTGGGGGCTACCTCTATTTATAGTGGTAGGGTCAAGAGTATTTTGATAAGAATTGACTTCTAAATAATTATCCCTTATTTATATTTTATAAAAGGATAAATATTAATTATTTGATAGCCATCCGAATCAGAACACGTGGCAACATTTGATTGGAAGAACTATTTGTCCTCCTTTTATTTGGTCTCACTTGATAAGTGGCAATATTTGATTTGGTCACCTATGTAGTAGTTTTAAAACACATGGCAACTTGTAATTCGCCAATGCTATGTAATAAAAGACACATGGCACACATTTATTTGCTATAAATATATCCCACTCAACTTATAAGAAGACACGTGGCCAAATTTAATTTGCCATAATTTAGTTGACTTTAAGACACGTGCCCACTTGTGAGTGGTTGCAAATTTTCTCGTTCTACACACACCTAAAACCTACCCGCTCAACCAACCTCACAAGGGCAATATATATATGATGGAACTTTTGTCTAGCTTGTTTCCACTAAGCCTCCCATTCTTATCTATTAATTGTAGTAATATTACCCAATTTTCTAGCTTGTTTTCATAAACATCTTGTTCACAATACATATTTAATTAATCCTCTTTCTGGTTTATCATGGATTAATAATGGATTTCCTTAAGGAGACAATACAAGTGATAAACATGAATGTATTGAAAGATTGATCATGAATGAAGATATATACCCTTCAGCTGGGAATTCCTCTAACATATTGTGAGCAAGATTCAGTGTCTTAAGGGATGTAAGTGCACTCAAAGGTGGCAGGATACTGTTGTCAAATTCGTTATCATGGAGATCTATGGTCTCTAATTTTCTCAATACTGAAAGTCTGTCAAAACCTGAAAGAAAGTTATTGTAACAAAGTACCAAACTACGCTTCAATATATATATATAATGTATAACTAATCAAGCTTATGGGGTGCAAACAAGAGCGAATTAAGTTAGGAATTAAAATCAGGGGGGGGGGGGCGAATTTTTGCTGGTTGTTAGTACTCTATTCTAATTCAGAAAAATTGAAGAAGCTTGAGTTCAAGAATTTCTCTTGCCTTGTTATTTTAAGGTAGAAAAAATTACAAAAAATTATAATCTATTAATAAAATTGGAAAAAAAAAATCAATAGAGAGAGGGATTGAGAGATTGGGGTTTTATATGGAGGGGGGAAAAAAGAGAGGTGGGAAATAATAATAAAGGGTTGAAAAATTAAAGAATGGACAACATAGAATTTCAAATTACATTAGGGTTAAAAAAAAAAAAAAAAAATCAGGTGAGGCGGTTTTCCCACCTCACCCTCAATGGGCTTCGCCCATGGGTGCAAAACCCCACAAATAACCAAGTCAACCACAATGAGGGGCAAAACGAAGGTAATGTGTGGCAACGGTCATAATTACACTCGTTGCAGACGCATCAATCCCTCAAATGTCTCGGGCAATATTCTCCTATTAGAGACATTATGAAGGTAGAGAGAGTAGAGACAAAGAAAGCCGGGCATTCCCCCCCAACACGGCCAGTCCTAATTGAGGACTTTGTTCTCTCAACGAGAAAACCCTTACCCCAAATTATGGGCAGGGTCGGCCATCACCCTCCTGACGTCTTCCTCTTCTCTTTATTTCCATTTTTCTTTTTTTCTTTCTTTCTTTCTTTCGGTTTTATTTTTTCCTACACTGAATTTTGAGATTTTAAAAATTTTATTATTCAAAATATTTGTTTGACCCCTAGAAAATTTTATTTTGACCCTTTTGGTTAATGAGTTTGACCCTTAATTAATTAGAATTAATTTTTTATCCCACACAAACTTAAAAATAAGACATTTTTTCTCCCTTTTCCCAAAACATATATCATGCCTAGCTCTCTCTTATCTTTGTCATTAGTTCAATAATTTTTTTTTTTAATATTGTTATCATCAATTAGGAAATTTTTTTCAAAAATATTTATCATTTACCTTGAGTCTTAATCCTACAATACTAATATTGTGACTCTACCACTGATTATGGGCAAGCCTACATTGTTTGTCAGAAAAGATAATGAGAGATAAAAAAACTAAAGAAACATGCCACATCAATGTATTGCTCTTTATATATATAAACTATAGATATTTTATTAAGTTTGATTTTCAATTTTTTCTACTTCACATATTTCATTTCCTTTGTGCTGTTTTTTTTTAATTTTTTTGTGGGGGGTTTCCAGAAGACATAAAATTAATGTTTCAAACCCGGCCCACGTTAAACTAGCAGGTCGACTATAATTTGTAGCCAATTCGGACAGTGTGGTTTTTATTTTTATTTGTTTATTTTCTTTAAAACCTTCGCCAAAATCGAATTGAACATCATAAGACTATCGGACTTACAAATCAAAGCTTCTTGTTAAACAAATAAAAAAAAAAAGACTAAAATGGAAAAAAAAATTTTAACCATGTTTTTGCAGTAATTTTTCCAAATTGAGGCCAAATTTGAATCTCACCGCCAATTATTGTTAACCTTAATTTATCATGCACAAATTCCTACTAATTCATTTGTGGCTTTTCTAGTTTTTACTTTTGACACTGGAATGGTCCAACACAGATTGAAGGTAAAAAAAAAATAAAAAAATAAAAAAAAAAACCAAGATTCAACGCTAGCTCAGACTAATCAACAGGGATCAACATGCAGTAGTTTAAATATCAAATTGTAATTGTCATTAATTACTCTGTCTATTAATTTCAATAGCGCTACACCTCATCAATTCAATTGATGGTTCTGGACCACTACTTTCCTGAAAAGTAGCAATTTTCCTCAAATATTATTATTATTATTATTATTATTATTATTATTTTATATATATATATATTTTTAAAATTTTTCATGTGAGACTGATTGACTAATAAAAATATTTAATAACTATGTTAGGATAAGAAATTTTTAGATGGAATTTGTCTATAAGATAGAATTTGTAAAATTTTTTTTAATAAATTTCTTATAAAAATTTCACAAATTCCATGTCAAAAATAAATTTTACTTACAAATTACTTATGTCACACCCCAAACAAAAAAGACTGGATTTGGCGATATGATAGACACAACTCACAACGGTTTACGTCCCACATAGGCCAACCCACTTAACCATATCAACCTGTAATAATATTGTCTCCAATAATCCACCCACAATAAATTCCAACCACAATATAACTAAAATCTCAACAATTAATTGAAATAACTAGATAAATCCATAATCATCAAAATAAATTGTCACTTCCAATAATCTACTACAACGTCCACTGAAATAAAAAAAAAATAATAATTCTTCTAAATATTAGAATAAAAGTTCTAGTGTAACTAGAAGATCAAGCCATCGACTCCCTAACTCTTCGCACGCAGAAGCCACTCACAACAAGCTAATTATCTGTGGGGAAAAATATAAGAGGTGAGCATAAAGCTCAGCAAGAAAATTTTACACAATATATACGGGAAGAGGTCAAGCATATTCGCACGATTGATTTAAAAACACGTGAGTAACAAAACGATAAAGTTTCACAATAAGTCATTTCCTTCAATTCAGTAGGCATATAAACTTTTAGAAATAATTCTCTTGTTTTCAATTCAATAATCAATAACACTGAAACACTTTCGATAACAATGCATTCGATAAATCACTTTAGAATCACTGATTGATAATACAAATCAATAAAACATTAGTTCATACAAGTACTTCCTCTGGCTAAATTCACATTCAATAGGTGCCCATCATCGTGGGACTCTACACTATATCAATACTGATGACCAATAGTATTAGAATCCCATGCTGGCACAGACCAATTTTCCAATAGTATTAGAATCCCCTGCTGGGACGGACCAATAATCTAACCAGAGTTCACACTTATACAATAAACATTTCGCAAATATTTTTCACAAATAAAACAGATTCAAAACACGTATATAAACAATTTCAATAAATGACTATTTTGCTTGACCCATAGTACATAAAAAATAACCACTTTGATAGTGAAACAATTTTGAAAACAATTGTTCATAAATCATTGTCTCACAAAAGAGGAATAAAAATCAGATTTATTTTTATTTAATCAAAGAAGACGATACATTGTGCAAGTTCCCTTACCTCAAGGCAAACCTTCAACAATTCAAGCGATTGAACTCCTAATCACTCCAATGCTATTCAGAATCTAAAATCAATAATATCTTTTATCAATAATTTATATTTATATTAATAGTTCATTCTAATTACGTGATACGCTAACAGTTATGTCCTTATAATACGTATGACTTGTGTGTGTGTATATATATATATATATATATCTGTGTGTATATATTAAAAGTTGATAGTCAACTTACTACAAATAGACTATCAACGTGATAAAGTAATCTTCCTAAATCCAAGTTGATAGTCAACTTGCTAAAAACTGACTATCAACATAATAAAGTATCCTTCCCAAAACCTGATGAGTGAGTACGGTTGTCCTTTCAATTAGAAAAGTTGACAGTTAACTTGCTACAACTTGACTGTCAACGTGATATGATTATCACAACAAAAAGCTGAAAAGTTGACAGTCAAATTGCTACAAATTGACTGTCAATGTGACATGAAAAAAGTGGATGTGCAGTAAAAAGCTTTATGAACAGTGATGAATAGTGTCAGATTATATATATATATATATATATAATACATAATAGTGGAAATTACAGTATATATATATATATATATAATATTTTCACGTTTTCCGAAGTCTGCAATTTTAGGAATTCACTTTTTCTCCTTTCACTTTAAGTTTCAGCACACATATCAAAACGTTTTATATAAATATACATATATATTCACTTACCTTTTTGTTTCACCAGTCAAAAAAATCCCTCTACCAATACGTCTACACAATCCATTATATATATATCTATTATATTATTTATTGATACAACTACTGCATGTACACCATAAGTGTATATATATATATATTTACTCACTTGGCTATCAGGTAAACGAAGGAGACGAAGCCAAAACAATCCCAGCCGCCAGTCCTCTATTCTCTCAATAGTTTCCAAGCCAAAAAAAAAAAATAACTTCCCTTATAAGATCTTATATAGGGCACAACTTAATCCTAACATATTTAGGTTTACTTCCAATACTAGTGTTTGGGTACACAGTTATCTAATCCATGGTTAAATCTAATCCCAATAATTATGTGAATAGTAAAATCAACTAATAAATTAAATTAACCGTAACGCGTTAAATATATAATTAATTAAATAAATAAATTTGCGTAAATACGGGGCATTACATTCTTCCCCCCTTAAAAAAAGTTTAGTCCTCTAAACTTTAGCGTACCTTGATCTGCAAATAGGTGGGGGTATTTCTTCATCATATCTTCCTCGGTCTCCCAAGTAGCTTCTTCCACTTCATGGTTCCTCCAAAGCACTTTGACTAACTTCACGGACTTATTTCGTAGCACCTTCACTTCTCTATCCAAAATTTGCACTGGTTGTTCTTCATATGATAGGTCCTCTTGAATTTGAATAGGCTCATACTCCAAAATGTGGGATGGGTTCGATACATATTTTCGTAAAATTGAAACGTGGAAAACATCATATACCCGCGAAAGCTCAGGTGGCAATGCAACTCTATAGGCCAAAGGACCAACTGTCTCTAATATTTCGAAAGGGCCAATATATCTCGGACTCAACTTGCCCTTCTTACCAAACCTCATTACACTTTTCATTGGGGATATTTTCAAGAAAACATGATCACCAACCTCAAACTTCAAATCTCGCCTACCACTGTCAGCATAACTCTTATGTCTACTATGAGCTGCTTTCAGTCTTTCTCGAATCTGAGCGACCTTGTCCGAAGTCACCTGTATTAATTCAGGGCCAATAAGCTTCCGCTCTCTAACTTCATCCCAACAAATAGGCGATCTACACTTCCTCCCATACAATGCCTCATAAGGCGCCATGCAAATACTAGAATGATAACTGTTGTTATAAGCAAACTCCACCAAAGGCAAATGAGTATCCCAACTACGCTTAAAGTCCAGCGCACAAGCTCTAAGCATATCTTCCAAAGTTTGAATAGTCCGTTCTGACTGACCGTCTGTCTGAGGATAGAAAGCAGTACTGAAATTCAACTTAGTTCCCAAAGTAGTGTGTAGGCTCTCCCAAAACCGTGCTGTAAAGTGGGGGTCTCTGTCAGACACTATTGACACTGGCACTCCATAGTACTTCACTATCTCATTAATGTAAAGCTCAGCCAAATCTTCTAACGAACAAGTTTTCTTAATAGCTAAAAAGTGTGCTGACTTTGTCAATCTGTCCACTATCAACCAAATCTCATCATTACCTCGCGGTGTTCTAGGGAATCCAGTTACAAAATCCATAGTTATGTGTTCCCACTTCCACTCGGGAATGTCAAGGGGTTTTAGTAACCCAGCAGGTCTCTGATGTTCTATCTTCACTTGTTGGCACACCAAACACTCTGATACAAACTGAGCAACCTCCCTCTTCATATTATTCCACCAGTACAAATCCCGTAAATCTCTATACATTTTTGTTCCTCCTGGATGCACCGTGTATTTTGAACAATGAGCTTCTCTCAAAATTTCTTTCTTCAACTCAGGGTTGTTTGGAACACAAAGTCTAGTCCCATATCTCAGCACACCATCTTCCTGAATTGCAAAATCGGGTTTATTACCCTTATTCACTTCTTCTATGATACGAACCGACTAAGGATCATTACTTTGAGAAGTCTTAATCCTCTCTATTAAGGTTGGTTGTACCTGAAGTGTAGCTAGAATCATACCAGACTCTTGCACTCAAATAGTGGCTCTCAAATTCCTTAACTCTTCAAGTAAATACCTTTGCCCAATTGCTAAAGCTGCTATACGTCCCTCCGCTTTTCTACTCAAGGCATTAGCTACCACATTGGCTTTACCAGGATGGTACTGAATGGTGCAATCATAATCTTTCATCAACTCAATCCATCACCTCTGTCTGAGGTTCAACTCCTTATGAGAAAACAAATATTTCAAACTCTTATGATCAGTGTAAATCTCACAAGTTTCACCATAAAGATAGTGTCTCTAAATTTTTAAAGCAAAAATCACAGCTGCTAGTTCCAGATCATGAGTGGGGTAATTCTTCTCATACGGTTTGAGCTGTCTAGAAGCATATGCTATCACCTTCCCATGTTGCATTAGGACACAAGCAAGTCCTTTGTGCGACGCATCGCTGTATACTACAAATCCACCTGAACCTAACGGAATGGTCAACACTGGGGCAGTCACCAACCGATCCTTCAAGTCTTGAAAACTCTGCTCACACTCCTTTGTCCATTCAAATTTCATCATCTTCTGAGTCAATTTGGTTAATGGGATGGCAATCTTTAAAAATCCCTTAATCAACCTTCTGTAGTAACCTGCAAGGCCTAGAAAGCTCCGCACTTCAGTTACACTAGTAGGGGGACTCCAATTAACCACTGCTTCCACCTTCGCAGGATCCACTGAAATACCATCTTTTGAAATGATGTGCCCAAGAAAGGACACTTTGCCTAGCCAAAATTCACACTTCTTCAACTTTGCAAACAATTGCTTCTCTCTTAAAGTCTGTAAAACTATGCTCAAGTGTTGCTCGTGCTCCTCTAAACTCTTAGAGTACACTAAAATATCATCAATGAAGACAACTACAAACTGATTCAAATAAGGCTTGAACAGCCTATTCATTAAGTCCATGAACGCCGTAGGTGCATTAGTCAACCCAAAGGGCATAACTAAGAACTCATAATGCCCATATCTAGTACGAAAAGCTGTCTTAGACACATCTTCCCCCTTAACCTTCAATTGATGGTATCCAGATCTCAAATCAATCTTGGAAAAGACTTGGGCACCCTGCAACTGATCAAATAAGTCATCTATCCGCGGCAAAGGATACTTATTTTTCACAGTAGCTTTATTCAACTCTCGATAATCAATGCACAACCTCATGCTCCCATCTTTCTTCTTCACAAATAAAACCGGTGCGCTCCAAGGAGATACACTAGGTCGGATGAAGCCCTTGTCAAGGAGCTCCTGCAATTGCATTTTCAATTCTTTGAGCTCAACCGGTGCCATACGATAGAGAGCTTTGGAAATAGGTGCAGTGCCAGGCACTACATCAATGGTGAACTCGATCTCTCTATCGGGTGGTAAGCCAGGCAAATCTTCAGGAAATACCTCCGGGAAATTTCGGACAATGGGAATATCCTCAAGCTTCACTTCATCTTTTTTATTGTCCACCACATATGCCAAATACCCTTGACAATTCTTTTTCAATAATCGCTTTGCATGCATTGCTGAGATGATGTTAAGAGGGGTACTAATTCTAGTCCCTTCAAAACAAAACTCTATTTCCCCTGGACTACAAAAGACAACCCTCTTACTAAAACAATCAACTGTTGCATGGTAGGCGGAAAGCCAGTCCATGCCTAAAATTACATCAAAATCCCGAATATCCAAAGGAACTAAGTCTACAGACAATTCTCTATCACCCACCAGAACCACACAATGTTTAAACACACAATCAATAGTCACAAAATCTCCCAAAGGGGTGGCAACAGACAGATCACAATTTAATGGTTCAGGTGTTTTCTTAAATTTCTCAGCAAATGCATAGGATACAAAAGAATGGGTAGAACCAGAATCAATCAATACTTTTGCATCAAAAGAATGTATGGGCAAGGTACCTGTCACCACCGAGTTGGATGCTTGTGCATCCTGCTGGGTCATAGCAAAAACCCTTCCCTGAACCTTCGGCCTCTGTCCAGTTCCCTGTGGTTTGTCCCCCTCTCCCTTCATATTCGGGCAATCTTTGATTTGGTGGCCTATCTTGCCACATTTAAAGCAAGCTCCAGTCTCTAGGTAGCAGGCTCTATCTCCATGGAATTTTCCACATCTCTGACAAGCCTTCTTCTGAGTTTGATCTTTGCTTTATCTCCCTGCAAATTCTCTCTTCTGTCCAAACTTGTTGTTCTGCTTCCCTTTCTGTGGCTCTTCAGATTGAGCTCTCTTCCTTTTCTTTTCTCTGGCTTCCTAAGATTCCTTACTAATAATCTCAGCCTTCAATGCCCTGTCCACCATCTCATGATAGGTTTCCAGCCCTAGCAAGGAGATTGTATCTTTAATATGGGGCTTCAATCCCCTTAAGAATTTGCGGGCTTTCTTTTTCTCATCAGCAATCAAGGGGGAGCAAAGCGAGACAAAGAAGTAAACTTTACCTCATACTCAGTCACTGAATTAACTTGTTCTAACTCTAGGAATTCTATCTCTTTTTGATCTCTCACACTATCAGGGAAGTACTTCTCATAAAAGACAGTTACAAACCTCTCCCATGTAACTTGTTAATTACCAGCACCTAACACTGTGCGAGTTGTCTTCCACCACTGATCTGCATCCCCTTCTAGCATAAACGTAGCAAACAGAACTTTCTGAGCATTATCACTTCCCAGTACCTCGAATATCTTCTCCATTTTACCAATCCAAGCTTCTGCTTCCAGTGGGTCAATAGTTCCCTTGAAAGCAGGAGGATGAAGCTTATGGAATTGGTCCCAAGTAGAGGGTGTAGGAGCAATGGCTCTTCGAGCATTAGTGTTTCTGGCTCTCACATACTGCTCAACCACATTAGTTAAACTTCTTATTGCTCTAAAAACTCCTTCTAGATCATTTGGTGGAGCTGCACTGTTTGGTTGTTGTTTCCTTGGAGGCATCTTTCAATCCTGATTTTCCAAATAATTTAGGTTTAGCATTCATAATAAATTCTAAACAATAAATTAATAATAGACAAATATATTAAACAATCACTCTATAAGCCATGTTATCAATTCTCAAAAATTCTTGTTGTACTACAACTAAATTACCAATTTTTAGTTTACACCTATCTTCTCATTCGTCTATACTTTGTCAATCCTATGGTTATGATCTAAGAGTCTACAGAATCATAAAACGCGCTCTGATACCAAAACTGTCACACCCCAAACCTAAAAGACTGGATTTGGCGATATGATAGACACAACTCACAAAGGTTTACGCCCCACATAGGCCAACCCACTTAACCATATCAACCTGTAATAATATTGTCTCCAATAATCCACCCACAATAAATTCCAACCACAATATAACTAAAATCTCAACAATTAATTGAAATAACTAGATAAATCCATAATCATCAAAATAAATTGTCACTTCCAATAATCTACTACAACGTCCACTGAAATTAAAAAAAAAAAAAACTAATTCTTCTAAATATTAGAATAAAAGTTCTAGTGTAACTAGAAGATCAAGCCATCGACTCCCTAGCTCTTCGCACGCAGAAGCCACTCACAACAAGCTAATCATCTATGGGGAAAATATAAGGGGTGAGCATAAAGCTCAGCAAGAAAATTTTACACAATATATACGGGAAGAGGTCAAGCATATTCGCACGATTGATTTAAAAACACGTGAGTAACAAAACGATAAAGTTTCACAATAAGTCATTTCCTTCAATTCAGTAGGCATATAAACTTTTAGAAATAATTCTCTTGTTTTCAATTCAATAATCAATAACACTGAAACACTTTCGATAACAATGCATTCGATAAATCACTTTAGAATCACTGATTGATAATACAAATCAATAAAACATTAGTTCATACAAGTACTTCCTTTGGCTAAATTCACATTCAATAGGTGCCCATTATCGTGGGACTTTACACTATATCAGTACTGATGACCAATAGTATTAGAATCCCCTGCTGGCACGGACCAATTTTTCAACAATATTAGAATCCCCTGCTGGGACAGACCAATAATCTAACCAGAGTTCACACTTATATAATAAACATTTGGCAAATATTTTTCACAAATAAAACAGATTCAAAACACGTATATAAACAATTTCAATAAATGACTATGTTGCTTAACCCATAGTACATAAGAAATAACCACTTTGATAGTGAAACAATTTTGAAAACAATTGTTCATAACTCATTGTCTCACAAAAGAGGAATAAAAATCAGATTTATTTTTATTTAATCAAAGAGGGCGATACATTGTGTAAGTTCTCTTACCTCAAGCCAAACCTTTAACAATTCAAGCGATTGAACTCCTAATCACTCCAATGCTATTCAGAACCTAAAATCAATAATATTTTTTATCAATAATTTATATTTATATTAATAGTTCATTCTAATTACGTGGTACGCTAACAGTTCAATTTCTAATTCTAATGGCCCGATAAACCCTTCTTCCCTGTAATAGTTATGTGCTTATAATACGTATGGCTTGTGTGTGTGTGTATATATATATATATATATATATATCTACCTGTATGTATGTATTAAAAGTTGATAGTCAACTTACTACAAACAAACTATCAACGTGATAAAGTAATCTTCCTAAATCCAAGTTGATAGTCAACTTGTTAAAAACTGACTATCAACATAATAAAGTATCCTTCCCAAAACCTGATGAGTGAGTACGGTTGTCCTTTCAATTAGAAAAGTTGACAGTTAACTTGCTACAACTTGACTGTCAACGTGATATGATTCATCACAACAAAAGCTGCAAAGTTGACAGTCAACTTGCTACAAACTGACTGTCAACGTAACATAAACAAAGTAGATGTACAATAAAAAGCTTTATGAACAGTAATGAATAGTGTCAGATTATATATATATATATATAATACATAATAGTGAAAATTACGGTATATATATATATATATATATATATATACAATAAAAAATGTTTTGGCGAGGCATTCTGACGAATTGCCCTGATCTTTGGGTAGGTGACCCTGTAGGAACTCACGGGAGAGAAAATCAGGGACACAATTGTTTTCTCCTTTAATATATTCTATATCAAAATCGAAAACTGAAAGTATTGCCTGCCATCTAGCAAAAATATGTTTTGAGGCAATGTTTTTAACATCTTTTTTCAAAACTGGTTTCGCCGCTTGGCAATCTACACGTAGTAGAAATTTTTGATTTAAAATATCATCTTGGAATTTTGAAATACTCAAAACTATAGATAATATTTCTTTTTTAATTGTTGAATACTTTGCTTGTGCAGTGTTCCAAGTACCAGATGTGAACCTGACAATTTTGTCTATATTGTCTACCCTTTGCATAAGAATGCCACCATAACCTAAGTCTGATGCATCGGTCTGGACTATCTTAAATGCTAACGGGTCTGCTAGGCTAAGACAGGGAAGGGTTCTAACCTTTTGTTTTAACCTTTTGACTGTATCAGTGTATTCTTGTGACCATGCCGGAGGATCTTTCCTAAGTCTTCTCCTAAGAAGGGCACATTCTTGGCTAAGGTTTGGGTAGAAATCCACAATATAATTGAGACACCCTAAAAACCTTTGCAATTGCTTTTTGTCTTTAATTTCATCAGGAAATTTGTCAGCAAATTGGATTGACCTTTCTATAGGGATGATGGTCCCCTGATAGATGTGATGTCCTAAAAATCTAATCTTTGTTTGGAAAAGATTAATCTTTGTAGGACTTAAGGCTAAACCATTTTGCATAATTAAATGGAAGAACGTATTAAGGTGCTTCCAATGTTGCTCAACAGACTTTGAAAACACCAATACATCATCAATGTAAACAATGATAAATTCAGTATATTGGGTAAATATTGCATTCATAATATTCTGAAATTCTGAAGGGGCATTTTTTAGGCCAAATGGCATTACATTCCATTCGTAATGACCAAAAGGGACTGTGAATGCAGTCTTATACCTATCCTCTTCAGCTATTTGGATTTGCCAGAAACCCGATTTCATATCGAATTTTGAAAATATTGTTGCTTTGCTAAGCCTTCCTAATAAATCTTTTTTATTAGGTAAAGGATACCTTATCCATTGTAAGGCATCATTTAAAGGCTTATAATTAATTACCAATCGTGGGACACCACGTTCAATTTCTGCTGCTTTAAAAACATAAAAGGCTGCACAACTCCATGGCGAGCGTCTTTCTCTTATTAGATTTTTAGAGAGCAGATCTTGAATTTCTTTTTTGCAGATTTCAAGCAATTCCTGATTCATTTGAATCGGTCTTGCTTTTGTAGGGATTTGACTCTCCTGAAAATCCTTTTCATATGGCAATTTAACAATGTATTTGTTTCTATGCCAGAACGTATGAGGATTATCAGAGCAGATAGTTGCTTTTAATTTGTCTTCAAATTGCTTTATAGCCGATTGAAGCTTCCAATCTTTTAGTTGTTGCTCAATCTGCTTATACTGAACTTCTTGCTTAAGATAATTCAGATGTTTTGTCTTTTTGACAATTAGATTAACCTATTCTTCTTGATGAACAAATTGATCTTTCAATAAGTTGACATCCCTAACCGATGGTGGATTAAGGAATTCAAACTTAGTTTCTTTGCCTTTAATGTAAGAGGTTATTCCTGTTGTATCAACGCTAAAAGGCTGAATACAAGTAATAAAGGGAGTACCCAGTATCACTTCTCTACTCAGATTTTTAACAAGGATAAATGTTGATTCAACACAAGTTCCCTCGTTGCATATATGAACATTGTCTATTTTATATCTGATATTAAGCTTAGCTCCACTGGCTGAACTTAATTCTTCTTTTGTCTTTTTGTAATATTTAGAGGGAATAATCCCTTCTTGTATACAATTCATATCTGCACCTGTATCAATTAATGCAGTTATGAAAAATACATATTTGTCCTGTTTGTCAAACGGATTCTGTACCATAATCTTTATGGTAGTATTCCATTTTTGGTACGTGATTTGCTTAAGAAGTTGTACAAAATTTTCTTCACCTAAGTTTTCCCTTTCCTTGGTGATTTTGTCATCTTCTTCACCAGCTTCATGAATGATAATCTGTTTACCATTACTTGTAGAAGCCTGTTGCTGTTTTAACTGACAAATCTGTTGTCGTAGAACCTCAATATTTAGATTTTGTAAATTAGAGTGTTGTCTTAACTCTTTTATGTCATTTTTCATGTGCTTAATTTCTTGCTTCAAATCTTGCACAGAAACTTCTTCTGTTTGTTGCCTCTGGTATTTTTCATTAAGGATTTCCTGCAAATTATAAATCCTTTTGGGTTTTTGTTGCACTATGCTTATAGTATTTTGTAGTCTTTGTAAATATTCTCTCTTTAAAATTGGATCAGTCATTTTATCAATGATATCCAATAAAAGAGCTTGTTGTTCATGATTAACATTACTCTTAATCATGTTGCAACATTTTTTATTGCAATCTTGTTGGCATTGCTGCTCAGATATATATATATTTCCACTTTGCATATTTCAGGTGGGCAGTAGGGCAGAGGAGAGTAAGTCCCGTAGTAAGACCTTTACCTAAGTGTATGGTGTATAGAGACCATAGGTAGCAATGTTTACTAGGATGATGTCAATGAAATCTACTGCATCCTCTAGTGAGGAGACAGATATTCCTGAGGAGAGGGAATATGTTATAGACAATAAAAAACTTTGCAACTGGAAATTACCAAAAATACCTGCAACTGATATTTATGAAGGCAACAGGTTCTTCCCTGGATTTAGGGTCCGAACCAGTGAAGAGACAATAGTAATGGATGGAGAACATAAGACAATATTACTCTTCAACGAAGAAGTAATCAAAAGACATTTAGACGACAATTATAAATTCCTACATGTAGGTTCAGTACAAATCTGTGCTAAACCATTAGGAAGAGATGGGCTTAACATGTCTCTATTCATGGCACTTAGAGACTATAGGTTCAACAATTTTGAAAAGACAATGTTAGGAGGAATCCAATCTGGTCTTCATGCTGGACCAGTATATTTTAACTGCTATCCGAATTTTACTATAAGCTTAGCAGATAAAAATATTCTGGATGCTTTAACATTGAATGTCAAAATTCACAATTCTGAAATGAAAGCAGGATCTCAGCCCCTTGCTATCATTTACAGAACGCAATATAGGGTGTATTCTACTTTGGTAAATACTCCTGTTGTTAAAAGAAGAAGCGATAAAGGCAAAACAATTTTATTGCAAAGCAATCTAAAAGACAAAGAAAATGCAATTATACCTAAGACTTTATTGTGGTCTGAATTAAAATTTCCTGAAGAATGGAAAATTCCTGAAGCTATTGAGGTTGCTGCTCCTGAGCAACTGCAACAACAAACTAAGCAAACCACAAAAATTAAGCAAATGGTAGAATATTCGGATGGAAGTGCAGGGATTAGATTTAATTCTCCCTTTACCCATTCCTTTAGACTACCAAATTCTAAGCCAATAATAACTGAAATTCCAGATTCTTCCCGAGCATCTTGCTCATCACGAGCTTCTTGTTCGGCTGTTCCTGTAAGAATCTTTAGACAAAACTCATCTTCAAGCTCTGAAGTTCCAGATCTTGAACCTGAAACTCCTTTGGTGAATCCTAGGACTCAACCAAATTTACAAGGAGTAAGAAATAGCAACATATCATACCCATATTATGAAAATGCAACAAATCAACAGGATGAAAATTCTGAAGACGAATCTCAGAATATGTCACCAACTAAAATAGAAATGGAATTACCTCCAGGCATAATGATGCTTAGTATACCTTTTGTCATGGACAAAGACCTACTAAGAACAGAATTTATGCTTGACAAAAACAAAGAAAAAAGAAAGCAATTTTTTGAAACTTATGACAAAGACCAACAAAACCAGATACGTACACAATGGTATACGTATATGGAGAAAAACCAATTCCATATATACTTTTTTGAATGGTTTGGAAAGGTATACACTATGGAAAGTCAAATTAATGTAACAAGCAAAAATACGACTACTTGGCAATTAACTCCAAGTGATCAATTGTAGAATCTGTTCATCCACCCCTGGAACAGATCAAGATACCATATTATAAGGTAAGCGTAACAGCTGCACCTTATAAGGTTAAAACTGAAGAAGAAACACAGCCAACAGGAAAAGATATTAAAAATATCTTTGAGCAAAACAATTATACAAACCAACACATTAAGACTATTGCAGAGCAACTAACTAGGGTTGAAAATTTGGTTCAACATGAATCTATTTTACCTAATCAGCAAGATGAAAAACCCCTTTTCATTCCTTATGCAATACCTAAGCAATATACTAGACAATTGGCCAAGGGACAATTACATACAGAAATTCAAGAAAGAATCAGACTTCTTGATGATGTAATTGGTAAATCTGTGGTTCAAGACACTCCGCAGAAACCCCAGACAAGTACTAGTAAGGCAATTACAGTAATAACGCAAAATGATAATATCATTGACTCTAAAACAGAAGCTGATGATATTATGCAACAATTTAAGCAACAAGAAAATTCGGCTGTTAATGCTATAAGGCATGCCCAGCCTATAAGAAATAATTATCAATATCCTTCTTTCCCAGATATGAAAATTGAAGAAAGAGGAAACTACCATCAAGCTTCATATCATGGAGGAACCATCTATGAATGGAACATTGATGGATTGACGCAATATCAGATACAAAACTTATTACATCAAATGACGATGGTAAGCTCAGCATATCAGGCTAAAGACTCAGAAATATCTGATCACGCCATTGCTCATTCCTTAGTTGCTGGATTTACTGGACAACTAAAAAGATGGTGGGATCATACCCTGACTTTTGCTGAAAAACAGGCAATATTATATGCAATAAAAACTGATCAACAAGGCAATATTATTAAAACTGAAGAAGGAGAAGAGATTGAAGATGCTGTGTCAACTTTACTCTTCACCATCTCCAAACATTTTGTTGGAGATCCTTCTAAGTTGAAAGACACAACTGCAGAAATATTGGCAAATCTCAGATGTAAAAGATTAGGTGATTTTAAATGGTATAAAGATGCTTTCTTAACGAAGGTCTTCTTAAGACCAGATAATAATCAACCTTTTTGGAAAGAAAAGTTTATATCTGGATTACCAACACTATTTGCAGAGACAATTAGGACAAAGCTCAAGGATCAGAATAATGGAATGATCCCTTGGGAAAAACTAACATATGGAGACTTGATTAGTACTATCCATCAGGCTGGAATAGCCCAATGTACTCAATTCAAACTCCAGCAACAAATGAAGAAAGAAAAGATTAGAAATAAACAAGAATTTGGTTCATTCTGTGAACAATTCGGGTTTACTTCTATAAAAACAAATCCTAAGAAATACCGTAAATCTTCTTCTAAACATCATAAGAGATATCATAGAAGAAGAAGCCAAAGTAAACCTTCTGATAATCAATATTATCAGAAGACGAATTCAAGACAACAAAAAGACCATCATAGGCCAAATCCTAAAAAGCAACATAGAAGGAAGTCTAACAAGCAACAGACGGTTGTTTGCCACAGATGTGGTAAACCAGGACATTATAAAGCCCAATGTCGGGTAAAACAGGCAATTAATGAATTGCAATTTGATTTTGGATTATCCCCAGAAGAGATAAAAACTTTGATCATCAATGCAATTTACAATTCTGACTCTGAATATGAATCTTATTCAGAAACAGAAGAAGAAAGACAAATTGATGAAATAAATCATCAGACAGAAACAACATCAGATTCATCTTCTGAATCTGAGCAGCAATGCCAACAAGATTGCAATAAAAAATGTTGCAACATGATTAAGAGTAATGTTAATCATGAACAACAAGCTCTTTTATTGGATATCATTGATAAAATGACTGATCCAATTTTAAAGAGAGAATATTTACAAAGACTACAAAATACTATAAGCATAGTGCAACAAAAACCCAAAAGGATTTATAATTTGCAGGAAATCCTTAATGAAAAATACCAGAGGCAACAAACAGAAGAAGTTTCTGTGCAAGATTTGAAGCAAGAAATTAAGCACATGAAAAATGACATAAAAGAGTTAAGACAACACTCTAATTTACAAAATCTAAATATTGAGGTTCTACGACAACAGATTTGTCAGTTAGAATAGCAACAGGCTTCTACAAGTAATGGTAAACAGATTATCATTCATGAAGCTGGTGAAGAAGATGACAAAATCACCAAGGAAAGGGAAAACTTAGGTGAAGAAAATTTTGTACAACTTCTTAAGCAAATCACGTACCAAAAATGGAATACTACCATAAAGATTATGGTACAGAATCCGTTTGACAAACAGGACAAATATGTATTTTTCATAACTGCATTAATTGATACAGGTGCAGATATGAATTGTATACAAGAAGGGATTATTCCCTCCAAATATTACAAAAAGACAAAAGAAGAATTAAGTTCAGCCAGTGGAGCTAAGCTTAATATCAGATATAAAATAGACAATGTTCATATATGCAACGAGGGAACTTGTGTTGAATCAACATTTATCCTTGTTAAAAATCTGAGTAGAGAAGTGATACTGGGTACTCCCTTTATTACTTGTATTCAGCCTTTTAGCGTTGATACAACAGGAATAACCTCTTACATTAAAGGCAAAGAAACTAAGTTTGAATTCCTTAATCCACCATCGGTTAGGGATGTCAACTTATTGAAAGATCAATTTGTTCATCAAGAAGAACAGATTAATCTAATTGTCAAAAAGACAAAACATCTGAATTATCTTAAGCAAGAAGTTCAGTATAAGCAGATTGAGCAACAACTAAAAGATTGGAAGCTTCAATCGGCTATAAAGCAATTTGAAGACAAATTAAAAGCAACTATCTGCTCTGATAATCCTCATACGTTCTGGCATAGAAACAAATACATTGTTAAATTGCCATATGAAAAGGATTTTCAGGAGAGTCAAATCCCTACAAAAGCAAGACCGATTCAAATGAATCAGGAATTGCTTGAAATCTGCAAAAAAGAAATTCAAGATCTGCTCTCTAAAAATCTAATAAGAGAAAGCCGCTCGCCATGGAGTTGTGCAGCCTTTTATGTTTTTAAAGCAGCAGAAATTGAACGTGGTGTCCCACGATTGGTAATTAATTATAAGCCTTTAAATGATGCCTTACAATGGATAAGGTATCCTTTACCTAATAAGAAAGATTTATTAGGAAGGCTTAGCAAAGCAACAATATTTTCAAAATTCGATATGAAATCGGGTTTCTGGCAAATCCAAATAGCTGAAGAGGATAGGTATAAGACTGCATTCACAGTCCCTTTTGGTCATTACGAATGGAATGTAATGCCATTTGGCCTAAAAAATGCCCCTTCAGAATTTCAGAATATTATGAATGCAATATTTACCCAATATACTGAATTTATCATTGTTTACATTGATGATGTATTGGTGTTTTCAAAGTCTGTTGAGCAACATTGGAAGCACCTTAATACGTTCTTCCATTTAATTATGCAAAATGGTTTAGCCTTAAGTCCTACAAAGATTAATCTTTTCCAAACAAAGATTAGATTTTTAGGACATCACATCTATCAGGGGACCATCATCCCTATAGAAAGGTCAATCCAATTTGCTGACAAATTTCCTGATGAAATTAAAGACAAAAAGCAATTGCAAAGGTTTTTAGGGTGTCTCAATTATATTATGGATTTCTACCCAAACCTTAGCCAAGAATGTGCCCTTCTTAGGAGAAGACTTAGGAAAGATCCTCCGGCATGGTCACAAGAATACACTGATACAGTCAAAAGGTTAAAACAAAAGGTTAGAACCCTTCCCTGTCTTAGCCTAGCAGACCCGTTAGCATTTAAGATAGTCCAGACCGATGCATCAGACTTAGGTTATGGTGGCATTCTTATGCAAAGGGTAGACAATATAGACAAAATTGTCAGGTTCACATCTGGTACTTGGAACACTGCACAAGCAAAGTATTCAACAATTAAAAAAGAAATATTATCTATAGTTTTGAGTATTTCAAAATTCCAAGATGATATTTTAAATCAAAAATTTCTACTACGTGTAGATTGCCAAGCGGCGAAACCAGTTTTGAAAAAAGATGTTAAAAACATTGCCTTAAAACATATTTTTGCTAGATGGCAGGCAATACTTTCAGTTTTCGATTTTGATATAGAATATATTAAAGGAGAAAACAATTGTGTCCCTGATTTTCTCTCCCGTGAGTTCCTACAGGGTCACCTACCCAAAGATCAGGGCAATTCGTCAGAATGCCCCGCCAAAACAAAGCCAAAGCTAAAGCCCTTCAAGGGCAATCAACCTTGCAAAACCAGCCAAAAGGCCAAAGCCAAGCAACAGGATCACCTACCCAACCAAAGCCAATAGCAAAGAAAAAATGGTTTGAAGATCTCCAAGAAGAAGAAGAGATGCTTGAACAGTATAAACAGCAACAACTCTCGAAACAGCAACAGCTCGGCTTTCAGCGAGTATCTCCAATCAATAAGTCACAAACTTATTCATTGGAAACTTCCAGCATTAGGAGTAGTGGCAAGAATATTGCAACTTCTTCTAAATCTGAGGAGCCATTAGGAGCTTTTGCTCCATCTCTGCAACTTCTTTTAAAAGACAAATCTGAGGGCAATTTTTGAAAAAATCGCAAAAATTTTAGCCCATATTTTGAAAAAACCTCTACCGTAGACATTATGGTCTTGGAGAGTGAATTTTCGCAATCGGATATCCCTGATATCCTGGAATCCTATTTTCCTCCTGGATTCCATTATAAGACAAATGATTTTCGCAAAGACCAGGCATGGTACCAATATGTTTTAGAAAAAGGAACAAAATCAGCCGTTTTCAAGCATAATCATCCTGAGAATGACAAATCTGATATTTCCTATTCTACCTGTCAAATTTTGAGGGTTCTTAGTCCTTCTGACTGGGATCAACCTCTTTACCAGCCTAGACAACTCCCCGGCAATATTCTGCCTAATCTCTATAATTATTTTGATTATGAGAAGGCATGGCAAAATTCCTTCTTTATTCAAAATAAGATCAACCGTCATTCATGGATGATTTATTTTGATAAAAAATTTGACATTGAAGCAACACCCTTATGGTTTCTCACTTGGTGGTCATTCTTCGGCCCCATTCAGGATATCCTCCCTGAGCTACCAGTCAACATTAGTAAGTCATACACTTACTATGAGCAACATATCCAGCCAAAAATCCATCTACAAGCCTTCCCAAAACTTTTCCTTTTCTATGCCCAATTTGGTTTGGCATGGATTATGTTTGGCGTTATGAGTTTACAGGTACACAGCAATGGCCCTGCCTAGGAAGATCCTTCCATGTCAAATGGTGGGATAATGCAATAACCAGCCATATTACTCCTGAAGCAATTCAGAAATGGTTCCAGAAGCATCCAGCAATTCAGTCAACAGTAGGAGACTCATCCAAAGCTCTCCTATCAAAAAGTCAACTAATGTCAAAACTAGCAGCTGCTCCTCCTAACAGCAAAGAGCTGAAAGCCTATCTCCAGGAAGCTCTATCTTCTCTTAATGAAGACAATGAACAGGGGTCCTGCGCTTCAGTCAATTTAGGAGATGACAACGAAGATGACTGTTTTGGGATTCTTCCTCCCATTCCTCATCAATCAGGCAGCAGCAAGAATCCAAGGCAATTTGATTAGACAATTCTACAGTAAAAGCAGCTGTAAATGCTTTTACCTCAGCAAAAGCAGGAAATCACATGGCAACAGTACCCTTTCGGTGCAAAAGCAGGCAATCACATGGCAACAGTACCCTTTCGGTGCAAAAGCAGGCAATCACATGGCAACAGTACCCTTTCGGTGCAAAAAGCAACCACATGTCAACAGTATTTCCACTTTGCAGAAAGATTATATATATATATATATATATATAATCTTTTCACGTTTTCCAAAGTCTGCAATTTCAGGGATTCACTTTTTCCACTTTCACTTTAAGTTTCAGCACACATATCAAAACGTTTTATATAAATATATATATATATATATTCACTTACCTTTTTGTTTCACCAGTCAAAAAAATCCCTCTACCAATACATCTACACAATCCATTATATATATATCTATTATATTATTTATTGATACAACTACTGCATGTACACCATAAGGATATATATATATATTTACTCACTTGGTTATCAAGTAAACGAAGGAAACGAAGCCAAAACAATCCCAGCCGCCAGTCCTCTATTCTCTCAATAGTTCCCAAGCCAAAAAAAAAAAAAAAACTTCCCTTATAAGATCTTATATAGGGCACAGCTTAATCCTAACCTATTTAGGTTTACTTCCAATACTAGTGTTTGGGTACACAGTTATCTAATCCATGGTTAAATCTAATCCCAATAATTATGTGAATAGTAAAATCAACTAATAAATTAAATTAACCGTAACGCGTTAAATATATAATTAATTAAATAAATAAATTTACGTAAATACGGGGCATTACAACTTATCCAAACATAGCATAATTGTATTTGCACAAATAATCTCAAGTACATTTAAGCTTATAAAGAAGTGGTGATATCCATTTATTGATATTAAAGAAAATTAGGGATAAGAATAAATTCTATTGATGGTAGTTCAAAAAAAAAAAAAAAAAAAAAAAAAGAGGAGGGTAGAAGAGTTAGCATACCTTCATTTTCAATCCACCCACCAAACCTATTAGACGGTAAGTTGAGACTTTGTAGCTCTTTAAAAGGTCGGAGCAAGAAAACATTTAGAAACCACAATGTATCATCTTCTTCAGATACTTGGTTTAAACTGTAGAGAGAAAGAGGTCCATCACGTGCCCTGTGGTGGTGTTGCACGTGACTCGCTCCTAGCCACAACAATCACTCTCTCTGTCCTCAACCCATGAAGGGAGAAGATGATGTCATCAAT
Source organism: Liquidambar formosana (assembly GCA_039720395.1). Taxonomy (NCBI): domain Eukaryota; kingdom Viridiplantae; phylum Streptophyta; class Magnoliopsida; order Saxifragales; family Altingiaceae; genus Liquidambar; species Liquidambar formosana. The sequence goes on along the minus strand of JBBPBK010000122.1, from coordinate 129,696 downwards.
GCGGTTTGATTTGAGAAAGGCCTTGAGTCCTAACAGACCCATCCTCTCCTCTTCAAAGCAACTTCTGTGCCCATGAATTTGAAGCAAAACTATCAGAATTAATACCAAGTACTTAACTGAAGCACACTCCATTGAGAATGATCAATGTAAATGCACCTAGGTACATTGCCAAACCGGCTTTTATACTGTGTACATGCTTTACCTCAGACAAGAGGTTCATTACGCGTCGTACACTTGACAAGCATCCAGAGAATTTAGAAATGAGGAAATGTTGTCTCCTGGACCTGCATCGTGGTTCCAACTTCCCAATTTGCTAGGCTCTAATAAGCTGTTTGATAAAAATTGAGTATTCCCATTAGTTTTCCATTACTTGAAGTTTCTTAAATTAAAATGAGTGATATTGCATCTGTTAAGATTTATTTAATGAGTCAATAGTTGAATGAGAAAATGTATTTGAATAATTCTTTTATAAAAATACACTTTTTCATGTTTTTCTATGTAGTTTGTACCAATTTTTTAATTATTTTTTTTACGTTTTCCTATATTATTTATATAATTTTTTAAGACGTGGTGATTCTATTTAAACGTGATTATAATAACTCTTTTTCCAGCTAATAAACCAATGATAGAAGAAGCTTACACGAGCTTAGAAAGTAGGAAATTGTAGGCACTCCCTCAAGTAGGTTAAGCTATGGCCTAACTTTAACCCTACCAGCTGCAGAGATTAGTGGTTCTAATGTATAAGTAAAACTATCAATAGACAAATACATGTCATGCCATTGCCTCCAGGACTTAAATCCTTGACTATCTAGCTTTGGACACCTTTATCGCTAGACCCTGCACCCTCGGTGGTATCTCCCTCTGCCTCTTGAGGTCAGTGGGTTTAATTCTTGATGATAATCAAGATGCAATGCTTGCCAAGCATGAAAAAAATGTGGAGGGTATGATGGTCTGGTTGGAGGAAGTGCCTTGTATTGTCAAGGATCAATATTTATCTGAATTGTATTAGGGCATTTCTTAATGGCATTTTCTGACCGCTCTCAATCGCAAAAAAATAAAAATAAATAAAAATATATACAGTAATAAATAAATAAATAAATAAAAAGCAGCACCTAAAAATCGAATGGTGTGATTTGCCATTTTCCAAAACACGAAGAGATCAAAATATTTAAAAATAAACTAGTTCAAGGAGTATGTTTTTGAGTGAAAGTTGAAGGGGGTAGAAATATAATTTGTCCTAAAAAAACATCATCTCGGATATGTTATCCCCAATTCCCCATGGAAGGCTTTTCTGAATTTGTAGAGATGAAGTCACGGAAGTTGTTTCGACAAAAAATGTCAAGGTGCTATATATTATTGTGTTTCGAAAGTCATGCATTTGGTGGAAAGGGAATCCAAAGGCAACAGAGGAAAACAAGGGAGAATTTTAGATTAGCCAGGATATCGGAAAATAATTATAATTAGTAGTCATTGCTATTTGAGTTATTAGTCATTTACTAATAAGTTAGCAGTGTTGGGGATTCTCAATAAAATTATAAATAAGAATCACAATAAAAAATAATAATGAAACAATGTTACCGATAGAAGCGAAGTGGTGGGTTGAGGCACAGGTATCTCGCTCTCTTTAAGACGTTTCGTGCCTCTGCGGAAGTTAGTTCGATGTAGCAGGTTCACTAGCACGTCGTCCCCAGGTTACAACAGCCCAGCTACTTACACTGTAGACTCAATGAATCTGCACCATTCGAAGAGCAAAAGCTCCACACCAATACACCCTTTTCTTCACCCATATGAAATAATATAAACTTGTGTATATCTCTATCAATGAAAACCCCCTTCCCACAAAAAGATTGTACATATCTCGCTATATAAGAATGTCATTCGGTTACCCAAAGCCTAATGGCTAGTGTGTTAAAACACCACACCAGCTCATAAAGTTTCACACATGTAACCTCCATGTAATAGAAGTAATGTGAGTAACCTCCACAAGCCAAGGGATAGTATAATAAATATAAAAGCAATTATATAATATTTTAATGAGAATAAGTAAGTTACAAAACCAAATGGTCACAAGTAATAATATATAAAAATATATTATTTTTATTAAAATATACCAACAATCCCCCACTTATTTTAAGAAAAATAAAATACGCACACATACCGGGTGAAGATAGACTATCATGCTTAATGAAGGTAGCGATGCCTTGAACCTTCACTTAGTGAGTTGGCAATTCCTGTTCCAGAGTCAGTAGTGAATCAAGTCTTGAACTATGACTGCTTTTAGTATACAAAAAATTGCGTCACACACATGACAATCCAGGTGTCAACTTGAGCTTTTTAAGCCAGCACGTTACGGCCCTGTGCTTAATCTCAGTTTCATGAGTGATCAAGAGAACAAGCCAAATTCTCATAGGAAGCGGCCCCACTCCCACACTCACATAGGTAAAATCCATCAAGGATGCTTCTGTAACTATGACATCCCACTCATAAGAGCTATAGATTTTATTAAGAGATAATCTCATCCTTATATCCGTTACAGAATTGATGCACCTACACCATAGGGAGAGACCGAGAGAATAAACTCCAATTTGTGCATCTCACCACCAACCAACTCTATGATTCGTTTTTCCCTTTGAACCCAGTTCTTGGGATCTCCAGTCCCTGGGTTGGGTATCCTCATAAGCAGTTTATATTTTATTGGCTTTAATTGTCTCATCCCCCTCGATGTACTCAATCCAAATAATTTCTCTAGCTATAGCCTTTGATCATTGTTTCAATATATCTTCACAGTATACCACTATGAACCCCGGAAATTGGGCCCACAAGGGATTGAAAGAAAATGGGTTTGAAAAAGAAAAAGGAAAGGAGTCGCCACCTTATTTTTTAAAGGAAACAAGGAAAACCCTAAAAATAGTTTGTTTTAGGAAAACAATTTGAATGACTCCATCAAAAAAGGAAAGGCAAAAACCAATCTTTTGAAAACCAAAGAAATCGGGGATTCGGAGGCTAAGTTATGACATGGGAAGGTTCTAGGCAAAGCCTATAGGCACCCATGTCACCCTTTCGGTCTCTCAGTTCATTTGGGCTAAATCAAGATCTTTCCATACAAAAATCAGCAAGTATATCATCACAAGAATTGCATGCATATCATATATTTCATTCATCCATCCATGCATAATAAGCACATAAAAACAGAAAAAGAAAAAGAAAAAAAGAAAACAAAAATAAACCTAGGATGCTTGGATCCTAGAACGGACTTGAGCCTCACGAAGAGCGCCTACGTACCATGCAACGAAATACATGGATCAAAGTCCACGTAGTTCGATTAGAACTAAGGTTAAATCCTAATACAAACCTATGGTAAAAACCCTAGGTTTCCTTATCTGATCAAAAGAGTTGAATATGATAGAAAGTTTGATTTTAGGAAAGAAATCCACAAGATGGAAACTTTAATAAAAACCAGAATTTTGTTGGTTAAGGAAACCTCTAATTAAACCATAGGATCATATTAAAAATTAACCCTAAATAGGGAGAAGAGAATGAGTTAAGAAGAAAGGTGAATTGGGGCACCTTCACACCCACTTACCTGAGCGCAATTAGCTCCAAGCATTTAGCCATTTCAGACATAAGCAGCCCTATTTGCCATGGGACAAATACCACACCTATTTGCACCCTTACAAGTGCTCAAGACCATGCAAAAACACTAACATGCAAATCTAGACAGAATAGTATTATGACCTAAAATCATCCACTAAGCATGCCAATAGCAAAAACAGCGAACAATAATAAGTCCTAACATATTCCTAGAACCATATCATGCATAAAAACCCTAAAACATACTAACATGCATGCAAAACTATCATGTTTACTCCATATGAAAAACATATACAGCAAACACGAAGAAAAACCAAATAAAAAAGTCTACTTTATCATGCTATATGAAAACAAACACGAAACAATGACTCTAAAACCCTAAACTCACAAATATGCTTAAAAACATACAAAACATACTTTAATCATGCTAAAACCAAACTAAACAGAAATTAAATCATGCATATTAACTAACTAAAGCAATATAACATGATGAAAATCCTAACTCTAACATGCAATGACACTAATCCTAGCACAAGGACAAACAGGAGCACAAGAATCACAACTATGCATTAAAAACCTAAAGGACAGCCCTAAAGCATGCTAATCAGTAGATAAAAAATAGATATTCCATGTATATTAACTAGCTAGAGTGTTAATACATGATAAAAAAGTTACCTTTAACATGCAATAGGCCTAACCCATATGAAAACCTAGTTTAAGCTTGAATAGAGAAGGAGAATACCTTAGGAAGGGCCTTCCTTGCTGCTGTATGCAATTGTTCGTGGCTCCTCAGGTCTTTAGAGTGAATCAAACCAACACGAATCCTCCTCTTTGTCAAAGTGGTATCACAGCAAAGAGATCAAAACTCACTCAACTTTGAAAAGAAATAGAAAACAAAAAGAGAACAAGAGAAAAGAAAAAGTGATTCTCGTCACTTTGCAGCAGCAGCAACTTCAATCGCGTTTTTGGGTATGAACACATTGGATTTGGACAAAGCTTGTGAAATACAAAGTTGTAGATAATTGAATTATCTTTCTAACAAGACCAATTTCATCAAATTCTGACTTCGGATGAAAAAGTTATGATTAAAATACGACTGCTGGTTTTCAGAAAATCTGCTGCTGAATTATGACGAATTTCACTCCCTCCAAACCTTCTTCTCCTCTCCTTTGTTTAAAGACATTAAGAGAGTATTTATAGCTGAAATCTGGAGTTTCCCTTTCCTTCCTGGACTAGGTTTCCTTGGAGAATAATCAAAAGGTATTTTATAATGATAAAAGACTTCTAATCTGAATAGGAAAAGGAAATTGTCTTTTATAAAAATTGGGAGACTGACCGCTAACACGCATGCACATGTATCGTATGTGCGTACACACACTCATCACATACGTACACGTGTTAGTGTCATGATAAAAATGGCTAATTTAATAAAATAATTTTCTTTTCATTTTAACCAAAAATCTCATGCTGTGATTCGCACTAATTCTTCAAGGATAATCCGTAAATAACCACACTAAACTCATCATCAGGGCCACGGGACTTAATACCTCATATGCATCCATATGAACTCCAATTGACAATTTGGAGATCATTCCAAGGTCAAATGAAAAGTTTGGGACTTAAAAGACGATTATGCCCCTCAAGTCACAAAAGCTCTTATTATCCCTCAAGATCAACTCCAATTTGAACCAAAATTCATATCCATTGTCCTTGTGACTCTAGAAAACTAATGCAAGTGACTAGACTCAAAAACAAAACAAAAACATGCATGAAATGATGAGCCCTAGTAAGGTGGTGCAAAAATGGGGTGTGACAGAAGCCCCTCATTGGCGAACAAGTTACACTTGTGAACCAATGATAAAGAACAACCCATTTTTGGCCAAAAAGCCCGGAGAAATCACACACTGATACCAACAATGATGGGAGGTTGAAAACCTGAGACTGAAATAAGGAAGTGTACTCAAGTCATGAGTATACTTAAACCACTGAGGGTTGAGAATTGATAAGAGAAGCATATTCAAGCCACTACGAATGAACATACTTTTGAAATGGATAGATATATTCTAGTCACGAATATATTTAACCAAGTGATGAGAATGAAATCTGAGAAGCACATTCAAGTGATGAACATACCTTTGAAATGGAGAAATATATCCAAGCGATGGATATACTTAACCAAGTAAGTGACAAAATATCTGAGAAGTATACTCAAGTGATGAGTATACCACTGAAATGGAGAAATATATTCAGGTCACGAATATATTTAACCAAGTAATCTGAGAATGAAATCTGAGAAGTATACTCAAGTGGTGAGCATACCATTGAAATGGAGAAATATATCCAAGCGATGGATATCTTTAACCAAGTAGGATAAGAATAATCTGAGAGGTGTATTCAAGTGATGAGTGTACTTTTGAAATGGAGAAATATATTCAGGTCACGAACATATTTAACCAAGTGATGAAAAAGATGCTGAGAAATATACTCAAGTGATGAGTATACTTAATGATTGAAAAAGACTGAGAAGTACGTTCAAGTGATGAACATACTTTTGAAATGGAGAGATGTATCCAAGTGATGGATATATTTAACCAAGTAAGCTGAGAAGTACACTCAAGTGATGAGCATACCATTGAGATGGAGAAATATATCCAAACGACGGATATATTTAACCAAGTAAGATAAGAATAATCTGAGAAGTGTACTCAAGTGATGAGTACACCATTGAAATGGAGAAATATATTCTAGTCACGAATATACTTAACCAAGTAAGTGACAAGTATGTTTAAGTGATAAACATACCATTGAAATAGAGAAATATATCCAAGTGATGGATATACTTAACCAAGTAAGTGACAAGTATGTTTAAGTGATAAACATACCATTGAAATAGAGAAATATATCCAAGCGATGGATATACTTAAGCAAGTAAGATAGGGAATAATCTGAGAAGTGTACTCAAGTGATGAGTACACCATTGAAATGGAGAAATATATTCTAGTCATGAATATATTTAACCAAGTAAGTGACAAATATTCTGAGAAGTATGTTCAAGTGATGAACATACCATTGAAATGGAGAAATATACCCAAGCGATGGATATACTTAACCAAGTAAGTGGCAAAATATCTGAGAAGTATACTCAAGTGATGAGTATACCATTGAAATGGAAAAAATATACCCAAGTGGTGGATATACTTAACCAAGTAAGTGACAAATGATCTGAGAAGTATGTTCAAGTGATGAACATACCATTGAAATGGAGAAGTGTACCCAAGCGATGGATATACTTAACCAAGTAAGTGACAAAATATCTGAGAAGTATGTTCAAGTGATGAACATACCATTGAAATGGAGAAATATATTCAAGTGATGAATTTATTTAACCAAGTAAGTGATAATGAGGATCTGAAACTAGGAAGCATATTCAATGGGCGAACATGCTTTTGAAATGGAAGAATATATTCAAGTGATGAATATATTCAACCAAGTATGATAGAAAATGAGAATTTGAAACTGAGAAGCATATTCAAAGGGTGAATACACTTTTGAAATGGAAAAATATATTCAAGTGATGAGTATATTCAACCAAGTGGGATGAAAAATCAAGATTTGAAATGAGGATATATGATCAATTTATCAAGATTGAACAGGCATGGTGCAAGAGGAAAGTGACTTAACACATTGTCACTTCAGTTGGCATGACACAGGGGAAATATATTCAACCCTTTTGAACATAAAATCAATTCAAGGAATTGATTTCAAGATGGAATTTGATTGATTTTAAGCTCAAAAAGTGTTGAATATCTCATTTGGAAGGAGATTTGATCACGCGTCAAGGCGAGACAAAGCGAGAAGCAAAACCAAAACAAAGTGGCTTGGGTGACCACCAGGCCTCGGGAGGCTAGCCGCCCAGGCCTGGGTGGTTACCCGAGCCCGAAGCGGAAATCCCACTTTGAATAGGAAACTTCCTATTCTGATGGGTTTTTTCCTATTTGAACTTGGATTTGTGACCTTTTCCCTATAAAAACACATCCAAGAAGTTCCTAAACCTACTTGTATTCATTCATTAGAAGTTATGGAGGCTCTAGACAAATTTTTAGGAGGGTTTTTGAGAGTTATGAGTGCTGAAGCAAAATCTGAGTTCAAGTGCTTTGGCTTGGATCCATTGCTCTCCTTGAGGCATGTGAGGCTTGAAACGAACCTCTTGACTGCTGCTACATATTTTTGGGATCCTCAAGTTCATGTGTTCCGCTTCAACTATGAAGAACTGTGCCCAACCATGGAGGAATTCTGTGCATTGTATGGAGTTTCAACGGTAGGTCCTTTCATTCTCCCTACTCCTCGCCCAAGCTTTCTTACTTCTTTCTCCAATCTACTTGGGATTCACTCATAATATGCCTCTACGTTTGTAAAGGACCATATGGTAGACTTGATGAAATTGGCAACCTCTTTTTTAGCTTGTGATAGTAAAGGTATTCTGAATTTTACCTTTCCTATTAAGCATGCTCTTGCCTTTTGCCTCATTGGTCGTTTCCTTATTTCCACTGGTACTCCACATGTTCCCATTCAAATCTGTGACTTGATTCCTCTCCTTGCCAAGGGCCATAACTTGATTCCCATGGTGCTAGCTGAAACCTTGAATGGTTTGGATAAAGTCCATGAGGACCCAAAGGTTTCCTTAGGAGGTAGCCCCATTATACTGCAGATGTGGTTGCTTGAAAGACTGAATTTCTTGTCACCAGTTGCCATTACACCGTACAAGCCCCAGCATTACTGCCTTCGCCGCATTGAACTGCCTGGGCAATTTTCATTGAGAGATTGGCTAGGTTACTTCCAAACCCTTTCATGGAGGAACATCAAGTGGTTTGTATTCATATGGGGCTGCAGTGACCAGGTGCTTCTGCGGACTTCTGGATGCACCATGGTGAGACTCATAGGACTGCGGTCTACTTCCTTCTATTGGCCTTCAAGGGTTCTGCGTCAGATGGGCGCCATGCAAACCATACCCACTTCCATGAAAGGTGACTATCCTGTGGTGCCCGCGGGTCTTTCTGTAGTGACTTGGGCGAAGGACCGATGGCCTAGCAAGTTGGTACTAACCTAAGTTACGAATACTGATGGTCCGTATATGATGAGCCCCGAGTATAAGGAATGGTTGAAAAGCAATTTAGGTGAAAAAGAGACTACTCGAAGAGAAAGGATTTTTGGACTTATCAAGAACAATGAACTTGGACCTTGCAGAGAAGATATTATGGAAGCAGTAACAACAGCTTATGAACATGACTTGAGGAAGAAAAGAAGACATGAAAGAGAGAAGAAGAAAGCTGAAGAGCGAGCTGCAAAGAAGCCCAAGAAAAACTGAAGACTCGATAGAATAGGATATTTATGGCATATTTATAGTTCTTTTACTTAATACCAATGAATTGCTATGTCAATCAATTTTAGTTTTGAATAAATTGCCAATAATAAATCAAATTTGGGATTTTCTTGTTTGATTTAGACCGCACCCAAGGTAACTTTATGGGTTGCCTACGTATCTCCATGGTTTTTTTCTTCTTTTTTTTTTTTTTTTTTTTTTTTTTGTTTTTTTTTTTTTTTGTTTTTGTTTTTTGTTTTTGAATGGAGAATCAGGTCTTACGTAGTTCTTATGCCTTAACTTTTGCCTAGGCCGCCCTTACGGGTTTTCAACCTAGCAGGCTTCAAACATGATATTTCTTCAATTGATCCAAATTAGTTGGACGAGCGAACTCAATTCCATCTAAATCCATGAGGCGAACAGCCCCCGCTGGCAATATCTCTTTGATAATGTATGGCCCACCCCAACTTGGCTTGAATTTTCCCCGCGGATCGAACACTGGAGCTCTGATTTCTTTCAGCACTACATCCCCTTTCTTTAGACCTCGATCTTTGACATGCTTGTTGAATGCTCTGGCAACTCTCCGTTGATACCTCTGAACATGATACAGCGCCCTTAAACGCCTTTCATCCAACAAAGCTAACTCATCATAGCGGCTCTTAACTCAGTCCACTTCTGTTATCTGGCTCTCCACGGCAACTCTTAGTGAAGGAACTTCCAATTCAACTGGCAACACGGCCTCCATTCCATAAACTAGAGAATAAGGGGTAGCCCCTGTTGACGACCTTATTGATGTTATGTAACCCCATAGAGCCAATGGAAACTTCTCATGCCAGTCTGTGTGTGAGTCCGCAGTCTTCTGTAGTATCTTCTTGATGTTCTTGTTAGCTGCTTCCACCGCTCCATTAGTCTGAGGACGGTATGGTGACGACAGATGGTGGGCTATGCCATACTTTTGCAAGAGCTCATGGGTTTCTTTCTGAAAGTGCTGGCCATTGTCTGAGATAACTTCATGCGGTACCCCATATCGATAGATGATGCTGTGCTGTATGAACTGTGCTACTTTCTTGGAATTCAAGGTCTTGAAGGATGCTGCTTCCACCCATTTAGTGAAGTAGTCGATGGCAACCAGGATGTATTCATGCCCATTTGACGCCTTTGGCTTGATCTGTCCGATGATATCTATCCCCATACTGCGAATGGCCAAGGTAACGACATACTTGTTAAAGGCATAGAAGGCAAATGTTGTCCATTGGCGAACAGTTGGCATTTGTGGCACTTCTTGACATGTGCGTGGCAGTCTCTTTCCATGGTGGACCAATAATAGCCTAACCTCATGATTTTCTTAGCTAACATATAGCCATTCATATGCGGAGCCCCTGTCCCTTCATGGATTTCTTTAATCAGATGCTCGGCTTCCTCCTCGGTGACACACAGCAGGTGGATCCCGTCGTATGATCTCCGATATAGCTTTCCTCCACAAAGTACATAGTGACTCGCCAACCGCCTTAGGGTTTTTCTATCGATACGAGATGCTCCTTTTGGGTATTCCCTTTCTTCAATGAACTTCTTTATGTCATGGAACCACGGACGGCCATCATTTACCTCTCCTCCTCGGATTGCACAACAGTACACAGGCTTGTCTCGGCATTCTATCACCAACGGCTTCACATTTCCCTCTTCAGGTATCTCCACCATGGATGCTAGGGTCGCCAAGGCATCGGCGAACTGGTTCTTGTTCCTTGAAAGGTAGTTAAATTCTATCTCTGAGAACTCCTTGGTTAGAGCTTCCAGGTAGGCATGGTAGGGTAGCAGCTTCTCATCTCGAGTTTTCCACTCCCCTTTTATCTGACAAATGATTAGCGCCGAGTCCCCGAACACTTCTAATTCTTTGATCCCCAATTCAAGTGCCGCTTCCAGTGCTAGGATACAGGCCTCATACTCAGCAATGTTGTTGGTGGCTTCGAACCCCAACTTGACCGCCAACGGTGTAAATGCCTCTTCGGGTGAGACCAGCAGGACTCCTATCCCATAACCTTTCTTATTGGCTGCCCCATCGAAGTATACTCTCCAAGTTTTTCTACCAATCTCTAGCACGTCCTCATCTGGGAATTGATCATTGAACGGAGCGGATGATGACACCGGACAGCTGGCTAGGTAGTCTGCGATGACGCTTCCCTTGATAGACTTCTGATTCACGTACTTGATGTCGAATTTATTGAGGAGAATTGACCATCGAGCAGTTCTGAATGACAATACTGGCCTTTCTACCAGGTACTTCAACGGGTCCATGCGACTTATCAAGAACACTTCGAAAGACATCATGTAGTGTCGGAGTTTCTGCGTCGCCCATACTAGTGCCACACAAGCCTTTCAATTGCATTGTACTTCACTTCATAGTCTGTCATTTTCTTGCTTAAGTAATAAATGGCACTTTCCTTTGTAGACCCTTCAAGATATTGAGCTAACATAGCTCCCGTCGTGGTTTCGGTGACCGTTAAGTATAACAAAAGTGGCGCACCTTGCCGTGGGGGAACTAAGATTGGAGGATTGCTCAAGTATCTCTTAATGGTCTCAAAGGCCTCTTGGCATTCTTCGTTCCACACTTTTGGCACACCTTTCTTAAGCAATTTGAAGATTGGTTCGCAAACCATGGTCAAGTTGGCAATGAATCGGCTTATGTATTGAATTCTTCCCAGAAAACCTCGGATCTGCTTCTCAGTGCTAGGCGGCTCCATCTCCACAATAGCTTTTATCTTCCCTGGGTCCACTTCGATACCTCTCTGAGTGATCATAAACCCCAATAGCTTGCCTGCAGTGACGCCGAAAGCACACTTCTGTGGGTTGAGACGGAGATTGTACTTTTTTGCTCGCTCTAAGAATTTCTCTAGTGCCTTGAAATGCCCTTCCCTATCCACGGACTTCACGATCATATCATCGACGTAAACCTCGACTTCCTTATGCAATAGGGTCGTAGCTGCTCTTTGGTAAGTAGCCCCAGCGTTTCTTAAGCCAAAAGGCATTACTTTGTAACAGTACGTTCCCCATTGCGTGATAAAGGCTATTTTCTCCATGTCTTGAGGCGCCATCTTTATCTGGTTATACCCGGAGAATCCGTCCATGAAGGAGAGGAGTGCATGTCCCACCGTGCTATCTACCAACACGTCGATATGGGGTAAAGGAAAGTCATCCTTAGGGCTCGCGGCGTTGAGATCTCGGAAGTCGACACACATCCTCACTTTCCCATCTTTTTTAGGCACAGGCACTATATTCGACAACCACTCGGGGTACTCCACAACTTGGAGGAAACCCGTGTCTAGTTGTTTAGTTACCTCTTCTTTTACTTTTAGGGCCCATTCTGGTTTTAATCTTCTGAGTTTCTGCTTTACCGGCTTCTTTAGGGAATTAGTGGGGATATAGTGTTGCACAATATCGGGGTCGATGCCAGGCATGTCTTCATAAGACCATGCAAAAGCCATAATGTTGGCTTTCAAGAGAGAGATCATCTTTTCTTTTTCAACGGGGGAAGAGGGTTTTCCCAATTTTAACCATTCTTGGCAATTCATTCGTCCCTAAGTTGATTGATTCCAATTCATCCATATTAGGTTCGGTGACGCCCCTTTTCCTTTGCTCAACGAGCTCCGGGGGGACATCGTTCCTAGGATCTATATCCATGCCATAAATATCCATAGAGGAGAGAAAAGAGACACTGCATATATAGAGAAAGAAAGCACACTTTATTGACTAGGAATAATGGGAATGACACACAAAAGAAAGAAGGAAAACAAACAAATCTGTATCAATACTATGACTCCACAAAGTGAGTAAAGTAGATACATCTTATTGAATTAGGGAAATATTACTAAACTAAGACACCTACAAGCTGCTATCAGGTAGGCCAAGGTCTTCTTCTTCATGGATCTCCGCAATGACACCACATTCAAGGTACCAATTCAGGAATGGCACGGTAGCATGGCTAATGGATGAACCCTGGAGTTCTTCAATGGTCGAGTCTTCCACGGTGAGGATCATGTCTTGGAACATTTCAGTCATAGCCCCCGCATCAAGGTTCTCTGCCCAGTCTTCCTCTTTCAAGCTTCCATATAGATCTTGGATAGAGTGGTACCAACTTGTCAAACTTTGAGGATTCGGCCCTTCTGTGAAGTATCTATCACCAAAACTTTTATCTGCCACGGCTGGGTCGGAACTTGGATAAAAAGTATATGGGATGTACTGCTTTATAGAAGAGTAATGGCGTGATGATTCATTCAGCTCTTTCTCAATGCATTGGACATAATCAAACCCAGATAGCGGTATCGCTGCTGATTCAGGTTGTATCTCACATATAGGCACACCTGCGAGTTTCAATTCATAGTCCCCTTGAAGCGTTACTATGGCTCCTTCATATGGAAACTTCACCTTTTGATGGAGTGAAGATGGCACAGCCCCAGCGGGATGGATCCAAGGTCGGCCCAACAGTAAGTTGAAACATGACGGCACATCTAACACTTGGAATTCCACCCTAAATTCAGTGGGTCCCATGATAAGAGGCAAAGTAACCACCCCTATTACTTCTCGGCGGGTGTTGTCATAAGCTCTTACGGTCTGCCCAGATGGCGTGAAATCAGTGGGTCCCAAACCCAAAACAGTGGCAGTTCGGAGAGGACATACATTCAGTGCGGACCCATTGTCGATAAGAACGGTGGGAACCCTCTTCCCCATAGTGTCAACGGTCACATAGAGAGCTTGAGAATGGCTCGGCCCGCTTTTAGGTAGGTCTACATCGGTGAACACGATGGTTGAGTTCTTGGGAGTTGGATTCACCAAATGTACTAATCCCTCGGGGGATGTGTCAACAGGCACTTGTATCTGATTCAATAGTTTCAACACGGTCTGTCTGTGCTTATGCGAAGCCATGAGCAAGCCCCAAATAGTAATGTTGGCATTGGTCTTCTTCAGCTGCCTAAGCACTTCATCCTCTTCTTCTTGCAAGCTAGGACGCCTCTGCCCTTCCAAATCTTCCAACGGATTTTCAGATTCTAGGTGGGGGGGCTTGAAATGACGACCCCCTTTGGTTATATGGTCCAACTCATCATCGCTAGCCCATATGTCATGGACTTCCTCGGAGTCATTCATCAAGTCATCCCATTCTATCATGTCGATGCTCTCCATCTCTGTCGGCACGTCATCCCAACCTGAAGGGACTATCGGCTCATCTGATATCGGACTTGGGCTTGAGTACAGCACATAGTAATCATATCTCCCCGACGCTTCACCTAATAGGCCAACCTGAGGATCCCCTGCTTCATATCTTTCTTTCAGCTCTTGTTGGATAGATTTCTTTGGCAACAACAAAACCTTTTGGTCAATAAGGTCTTGGATGATCTCCTTTAGTATAGAACAAGCCTCGGTGTCATAGCCGGGTGCACGATGGTATTGGCAATATTGGTGAGGGATTGATGGTCTTGGCTTTGGTGGAAGTGGCATGATAAGGCTGTTATTGCGGCAAATGGTGAAGAGACGGGTTAAGGTCATGGGGAGCGGAGTGTATTGTCTTATGGGATGGCGAGGGCGAGAGGATTCAACCCCAATGGCATTTATGGTGTTAGGTGGGGGTGTGTTGTTGGTGATGGGAGA